>CAUYON010002680.1:0-41512 GCA_963573935.1 Arctocebus calabarensis | reverse complement strand
GGTCCAGTTCCCTCCAATGAGCAGATGCTCTAGAGGTTTGCACCTGCCTAGGTCACACGGGGCTCTGTGGCTCCTCAGCCAGTCCACCGGTTGTGTCGGTGTTGGCAGGGGGGGAGGTGAGGCCTAACAACCTGGGTACTTGATGGGGACTAGAGCAATTCACTCAGTTCCAGCCCTGTCCCTGATTGATGTAAAGTAGATGAAAAAGCTGATAGAACAGAACAAGTTCACAGAATATCTGCCCTGTGAAAGAGACGCTGGGCTGCTAATAGTGCTGACTTAGTCTGCGAGCTTCAGCCCTTTTTCTCTGCTGTCATCCCCTGAGGGCCAGATGTGGCCAAAATTTAGCAAAGCCTTAGTCCGCTTTTCGGCCAGCCAGCCAGCCACTTTTTGGCTCAATCTCTCATGGCTCCCAAGCTGGGAGAATAGCACAGACCAGCGGCAACCCACACCCTGTCCATACCCCTCGAGAAAGTGTTCAAGAATCTTGACTCCGTGGGGGAGAGACCTCCAAACCTCAGGGTGAGAGTGAAGGGGAGTGCCAGGAGTTCCAACTTGCAAGTAGAGAATATATACAGTTTTATACATGTTTATGCCTGGCAGGAGAGTGCCGCAGCACAGGGGAAGGAGGTCCGGTTTTTAGAGGGTCTCTCCCGTGGGGTAGAGTGGGAGGACATCTGATCTCTGCTCGCTTGTGTGTATGGAGGTATGGCGTATACTGTGAGCTGTTCTCTTGGGGGAGGGGACTCCTGTCCGCTTGGTGATGAGCTCTGTACCTCTTATTTGTATCCTTGGGGTTGCAGGTCGCTCCAGCAGGGTTGATGTGCCTTCCTTGACCTTGTCTCTTGACTCAGCTCCAAACTGTTAGCTGTCTTGCTAAATTTCTGTCCTTTAACTCTCCTTCTGGACAGGAGCGTCTGCAGAAAGCTGGCTACAGACTGCCATCTTGGCTCCTCCCCTCCACCTAATATTCTTAGCCAAAGAAGAATAGGAAGGGAAGGGAAAGTTTTCCTAGTAAGGAAAGAAAAGTATTTTTGTTCTCACCTGAAATTCTTTGCAAAGACAAATACTTGATTTTAACTCCTACAAAAGAACATGTTCTCTTGTTGATGTATCTTGGGAAAAAGTGCGGAACTAGTTCACCAGTTTTTGATTTCCCTTTTCATGATCTAATTTGGGATTCACCATGAGACACGCAGCAGCACTCTTAGTTTCAATAATCAGAATACAACAGTTAATCATAATATGTGATATTCTTCCTATTTAAATGTGTTTTCCCCTTATGAAAACAGAGTGAGTCAGCTGAGAATGTTTATTCTTGCTATTTCAACTGCCACATTTTTCAGGGTACCCACAGACACTTGTCAGAGTTGGGGTCATAATCAGAGATGCATAGAACAATAAAATAAATGAAGGGAAAGACTGAGTCTAGTGTGAGGGGAATTCTGAAAGAGATGGATGCTTTTGACTCTGACAAATTTTCTCTATAGTTTTGGTATGATATGGTGATGCTAAAAATAAGTTCTGCTATTTGCCTTCATTATAAACATTCTGAGGA
This sequence comes from Arctocebus calabarensis, assembly GCA_963573935.1. Classification (NCBI taxonomy): domain Eukaryota; kingdom Metazoa; phylum Chordata; class Mammalia; order Primates; family Lorisidae; genus Arctocebus; species Arctocebus calabarensis. The sequence goes on along the minus strand of CAUYON010002680.1, from coordinate 39,954 downwards.
AAATCGAATGACATGAATGCTATTTTAGAAAATATTTATACTAATACAATGGTATTGGTATTTAATATTAAATGTGGCTAGCAGGTAGAGACCATTGGCTATTGAAAGTGAACTTTTGAAACTTGCATCAAAGTAGGATAGTAAATTCCAGATCCCAATGATATAACAAAACAAAGGTCTATTTCTCATTTTGGTAAAGTCCAGGACAGGTCAGCAGGAAAGTTCTGCTCTACCTTTGGGTTCAAGGAGCAAAGATAAAAGGAACATGAAGATCTCATAAGAAGGTTCAGGGTCTAGGTTTAGTATCAATAGTTTTGACCCACATTGTTTAGCCAGATGTTAATGACATGGCTCTATCTAACTCCAGGAATACTGGAAAGCATCTTTTAGCTGTATGCTTTGAAAAAGGAGGAACCCATACTGGTCTACCATAGCTTATTGTACAATATTAAACACCAAAAAAATGATCTATTTTATGAAATGTATTCAGTTTAGGATATTGCAGAAGTTTCAGAATTTTGCTATGTCTGATGTTTTACCAGTATGATGAGATTCCCTTTGGACAGTTCTGCATTTACGTTTACCAGAAATACCATTACTTTACTTATAGTGTGATTCAACTACATACCATCACACTATTATTTTCTGCTCCGAAAGTGGTTTTAACACAATTACTGCTCTGGACACAGAAGTTGTTGAGGATTATGACTTCATTCCAGATATACCACTTTTACATTTAGTAAGAATCTTACCTTCCAGACATATCTCAAAAATATTTGAAGATCTTCAAGCATCAATATCTGATGCATTTCTAAGCATCAGTTTCTTTCTTAAAGAAATTGGGCCAGGCGTGGTGGCACACGCCTGTAATCATAACACTCTGGGAGGCTGAGGCAGGTGGATCACCTAAGCATACAGGTTCGAGACCAGCCTGAGCAAGAGCAAGATCTTGTCTCTAAAAATAATATCTGGGTGTTGTGGTGGGTGCCTATAGTTTCAGCTACTTGGGAGGCTGAGACAAGGGAATTGCTTGAGCCCAAGAGTTTGAGATTGCTGTGAGCTATGATGACAGAGCACTCTACTGAGGGCATCAAAGTGAGACTCTGTCCCAAAGAAAAAAAAGAAGAAGTGTGATGATTATTTTCTGTATGCTACAGCTATTTCAGTCTCATAATGTTTTTGTCCTTAATATTAAACCCAGTTAATATTAACATTAAAATTTAAAAATTAAATTTAAAATTATTTAAAATTTAAAAAAATTAGTTAAATCAAAAGAGTTCCAGTTCCTTTTTCTTCACATCCTCTCTAACTCTTGTTGTTATCTGAGTTTTTGAATAAAATATGGTTTAATATTAATCTGAAGTTTCATGTTACTATTGCTTAAGCAAAAATTAATGTAGTTTAAAATGTGTTCTAGGAATGCATATGTTGTTAGTAGTAAAACCTATACACTAAGAGCCCACATAGGACTGATTTTTCTAATTCCAGTTGTTTTTGAATGTCACTAAGAGCCTCTATAGAATAGTATGTAAATTTAAAAAGAGACATAGCCTTCTAATATACTTCTCATAATATCTTGTTTTCAACCCTGAGTATTGCTAAAATGTAGGCCTGACATGATTTTAACTCAGATTACAAGAGACCAAATTCATTAGCAGCAATTTCTGCCCAGAATAATTTAATTTTCACATGTGTCTTATTATTTAAAATTTCATGTCCAGAACATAGTTGTATAATATATAGGAATATGGGACAGTGGATATAATGTGAACTTTGAAGTCATTTTACCTGAACATGAATGACATTTCTCTACTCTCTAAGTCTAGAGGAAGCTGTTATTTTTTTTTTAATCTAAGTTTCTTCATTTGAAAAATTGGAATAATATCTCTATTACAGTGTTCTTAAAGGATTCAATGAGCACTTTTAAAACTGACTCACATTAAAAAGTTAACCTTTCATATTATCACCTGGAATATACACAAACATATAAATAAAACACTCATAAAATGATATTTGTCTTCATAGTGTACTATATTATGCTTTATCTTCTTTTACTAAAAATGTTGAGATAGAACTTTTAATCAACAATAACTGAAGATGTAATTAATATTATAAGCTTTTTTGAGGCATAAATGACAAATAAAAATTGTATGTACATATTTAAGGTAGACTTTGCAATGTTTTGATATGTTTGTATATATAAATCTACACTTGTATAGTGAAATGATACCTATAAGTAAGCTGATTTAAAGATCTATCAATTCACATAGTTTATCTTTTGTGTATGTGTTGTGAAAATATTTAAGATGCACAATCTTAGCAGATTTAAAATATACATTATTAACTCTAATCACCATGTGGTATATTAGATATCTAGAATTTACTCTTCTTTTAATATAAACATTATACCCTTTGACTAATATCTCCCTGTTTCATACACCCACGACCCCAAGTAGCCACCCCTTTCCCTCTCTTTCTACTAGTTCAACTTTTTAAGATTAAAATAGTAAGTTCAAGTAATACTTGTCTTTGTGCCTGGTTACTTTCATGTGCTAAAATCTTCTTCAGGTTCATACACCTTTTCACAAATAGCAGGATTTGCTTCTTTTTTTTAAGGCTGAATAATATTCAATTGCACAAATACAAGGTGTGTGTGTGTGTGTGTGTGTGCTCACGTATATCATATTTTCTTTATTCATGTGTCTGTTGACAGAAACTTTGATTGTTTCTATATCTTTGCCGTTATGAGTAGGCAGAAATGAACATATAAGTGAGGCAAAAATGAATATAGATAAAATGTTTCCTAGTAATTCGTATGTTGTTAGTAGTAAAATGTATACACTAAGAGTGTATATATCTACTTCCTTTGGATATATATGAAGAAGTGGGATTGCTCAATTATAAGTGGTTCTCTTTTCACTTTTTTGAGAGGCTTTCATTCTTTTTTCAGTAACAGCTGTACCAATTAACATATAAGGATTCCTTTTTTCCCACATCCTGTCCAACATGTACCCTTTAAATTTTTGATAAAAATATCCTAAAAGTTGTGAGGTGACATCTTATGGTCACTATGATTTGGATTTCCCATGATGAGCACCTTTTTAATTCTCTGTTGGCCATTCGTATGTTATCTTTGGAGAAATGACTGTTCAGTTACTTTGCCTATTTTTTTCATTGGGTTATTTGGAATATTCGTTTTTGTTTTTATTTTATTTTTGTTCTTTTGCAATTGAATTGTATGAGTTTTTAAGATATTTTGGTTACAAGTCCCTTACCAGATACATATTCTGCAAATATTTTCTCCCATTCATTTTGGTAGGTTGCTTTTCAATTGTTGATAGTTTCCTTTGTTGGACAGAAGCTTTTTAGTGCAATGTAGTTCTACTTGTTTATTTTTGTATTTTTAACTGTTCATCTTGTGTCATATTAAAAAAAATTATAATAACCAAGGCCTATGTCATGAAGCTTTGGTTAGTGAGGATAGAGTTTTTATAGATCATCAAATAGTATCGAGCTTCAGAATAATATTAGTACTATGTCAATTTTTCTGTATAGTTAATAGCAAGTTCAGGAAAAAGAAGATTCTTGGCCTGTATTGTTCCTATAACTGCCTAAAATTTCTTCAATTTTATACCACAAATCTGGCTTATACTACATAAATTGAGATTCTAGAGATGTTTATGTATTTCTTCCCTATTTCATTTTTATGAGTGGGCTCTTCCAAGTCTTGGACACTGCTGAAAATTTTCTAGGGAGCCCAAATCATGGACTAATTGACATAATTTTTTTGTGCTTTATAATTTAATTTTATAACACATATTAACAAAACATTTTCCTCTGATATTAAAAGCCACTCTCCTGGCAGGGGTTTAAGGTATATTTTGGAAAGTATTGCTGAAAATAAAATTAATAAAAATGGGAAAGTATCTACTGCAGAGACCCTTACAAACGTAGTAGTTAAAACTAACCTTTTTTAGAAAGCATAGAAAATCCTAGCATAGAAAAACAATAGTAGAAAGAAAATTATTAATAAAACTTTTCTGGAAACTGATTGTTCATAGATTCATGCAGGGAGCAAAGGTAAGCTAGGGAGAAATGTTACAAGTATTTAGCACAAATGTTAAGTGTGTATTAGAAAGAATTCAGATTAGGTGATAATAATGTGACAAATGGGGACAAAAATGTTTATGTATTTTCTTCTAGCAAAAAAGAGATTTAGTGATTTATCTCAGTAATTTCCCTTTTCTCTGCATTTTTATTTTCTTATATCTAATGTTTATATCCTAGATAATAAGCATAATAGTTTTAATGTTACCAAAGAGAACAAGTATAGAAGCTGGTCCTTGGAGAAAGATAATGTGTTTAACTTGAAGCATTTAGAATTTCAAATGATGGTGACACAGAAGGGAGGAAATATCCTGGAAAGAGTTTAGAAATAAAGCCAGCCCCGGCCATGCCTGTGGCTCAGTGAGTAGGGCGCTGGCCCCATATGCCACAGGTAGCAGGTTCAAACTCAGCTCGAGGCAAAAACTGCAAAAAAAAAAAAAAAAAAAAAAAAAATAAAGAAAGAAAGCCCAGTTAGTGGCTTGATTAGCTTTGTGGTTAGATTTTGGGCAAAACTGAGTGAGCAAAAAAAAAAAAAAAAGTCTGAAAACAGTTGTATACAATCTGCCCTCATGTGGTTATATCATTCCTGTTCTCTCTTTCTCAAATACGTTCATTGATGAGGAATATCATCAATATTTGTCAACACCTAGCATGAGGTCAGCTAATTCAAAGCAAAAGATTAGATTTCTCTGCGTTGTTTCCACAATATTCTTTATTTTTAATGGACTCTGGTATTTTGATATTTTAATGAATACATTATGTTCTAGACAGGACTTCACCAAATGTCAAAGAGCAAGGAGAACATAGGGAATGATTTCAGATTGTGCTTTGGTTTTGCAATGCAACTGAGTGGTCTGGGGTTATATAGACATCAAAGCCTAAAGCAGGGAATTCAAAAACTATGCGCATTAAAATCACTAAGAGATCTTTGAAATTTGCCAGTAGACTCTAGAAAAATTGAAAGAAAATTGCCAGTTGTGCGGCTAAGATGTTGGCGTTTTTTAAGTGCGGCTAAGATGTTGGCGTTTTTTTAAGTGCCAATGCTGATTCTAAAATGCACCCAGGGTTGAGAACCCATGTGTTAAAGTAAGCCTGTGATATAGTTTAAGCTAGAGTTAAGTAAGTAATATGTCAGGAATCTAGGGAAAAGTTTCTAAGAATAGAATGTATTTTCCTTGGGAGATAGAGTGTTTTCTTTCTGGAAGGGCTTAAATAGTCTGGGTGACTGCTTTACAAGAGTAAGGACTTCTTTCATGACACAGAAATCTATAGATCAGATAGGAGATTAAATGAACTGGCCAAGTTTCTTCCTCTGCCTATTTTCAGTCTCACCTTGATACTAACCAAGCTCTTGAGAAGCTAGCTAGCACAGGCAAGCTAAAAGGAGTTCCTTTCCCCTGTCGATAATTTTTGTCCAGATTTTCTGGGCTTTGTGATTTGTGAAACATGATGATAGATTTAATACCCCCCTCCATCAAGGGGGCCTGAGTGAATAGACTGTGTGAATAGCTAAAGCAAAATATTTAACTGACATATTTGCTCAGTTACCAGGGCCCTGTTTATTTTCCAGGTGTAGTCATTTGAATGCGGCCCTAATGCTCTAACCACGATGCTAAGATGATTAGAAGAGGAAGGAGAATGTGACTGGGGAAGCTGTTTCCTAGCATCACCTGGCCCTTTACCTGGGGCTGAGCTCTCTTTCCAGGGTGTCATATGCTTCTTCTACCAAAACAAAACAAACAAAACAAAATAACAACAGCAATAAAACATCTCCACAAGCTTAACTTTGCTACACCACGTTAAATCCAGCACCCTGGATAGCCTGACCTTTTCTAGGTTGGGGAAATGAAAAGAGAAAAATTGACTAACCATGTTACCATCCTGTGCATTTTCTGCTTCTTTCCTGGTGACTTTTCAACTTAACCCCTCATCCTAATGGAGGTTTGTTAAAATGCTTGTTTTTAAAGAGGAAACTGAATCCAGAGCATAATTTAAGAGGAGTAAGCAGATGCACAAATATGGGAGCACCTGGTTGAAGTGAGCAATAACAAAACAGAACTAATACAGGATGCTTTAATCAGATATTTTCACCAGAAGAGGATGCTGCCAATATGGGACTGAAATAAAGATAAAAACTCAAGGCTGAAGGTTTAAATTTAGTAAGTATCCACTTAAATATAATGCCTGAAGCAACAAAATTGAATATTCATGCGTGTGTGAGATGCATGGGCAGGGTCGCAGAAGGAACAGAAACACACAGAGCAAACAGAAAGGCACAATGGGACCAAATTCTGCAACACTGCAAGAGTACAAACAAAAAAAAAAAGTTTTTTAAAGAAAAGAAACAAGTCATTCAGTAATTTGTTCATTTCAAAGAGCTAAGAGTACATGAATGTTACAAGGGGAAGGGCAGCAAAAGGAGAGAAACAGAAGATGCCAGAGGACAATAATGGAAGTGAGAGTCTGGAACATGAGGCAGTGAGGTCCAGAGCACCAGAACAGGAATCCTGCTTTGAAGGCAGGAGAAGAGTCCAGAGGATTCCGAGAGAGACAGTTACAGGGATAAGTGATATGCTGACATACAGAGAAAGAGGGCTTCATTTGGATGGTTTATGGTTTCTTAAAATAGAAACCAGGCCCAAATGTGGGCAGGTGTTTTGACTTGGGAATTAAATAATGGCACTGAAGTATAGACCAATGTTATATCTCCATAGAAACTTATAAAATAGAGAGCCCATAAATGTCTTTTTCTGGCAAAGTGTGTCACCCCTCAAAAGTTTTAAATTGTCTTTTGGCCTTTAATATCAAATTTCAATCCTGAAAATGACATCCTGAAATTTTTCATCGTACATTGAGGATTTCTCAACATTCACAGAGCTATTATTTCGGTTATATTTTAAACATTAAAATATGTGTATAATCCTCCATTCCATCCATAAAATAAAGTTATAAAGAAGTAACTTTTTTGTTGTGTTTCCTGCCAATAAATGAGGCTGTTTGTTATATATCTAGTGCTATTGTTGTCAGTCAACTCCGCACTATTATAATTGTGTCTGTGCCACAATCCAATTGGAATAGAATTGCAAAAGCCACTATTGAATAGAAGTAACACTGGTTCTTGTCCCTTCATTATGTAAATCTTACTTTTGAGCTGTCAGATCAACAGGAACTGTCAGGCCCCCTGCCATTAGGAGCCATAAAGTCTACCCCTCCCCCCAGCATGAGGCTCTCTCCCTGCAGGTGCTGTACTTTCCTCAGGAGGAAATTTATTATCAAGTTAAAGAATCTATTTATGTTTTTTTACCCAGACTTTTCTTGAAGAATTTAAAGATAATTTTTTTTTATTTTAGCTTTTTTGGGGAGGGGGGTTATTTTTTATTTCATTTCTTATTTTTTATTTTTTTCCTTTTTTTTTTTTTTTTTGTTGTTGTTGTTGAGACACAGAGCCACCCTATGTCCCTGAGCAGAGTGCAGTGGGCGTGGTAACTCACTGCGACCTTTGACTCGCTGTGGGCATCCTGCTGCCTCAGCCTGAAGCTGCTGAGATTACAGGCGCTGGCTGCAGAGCCCCGCTGGGTTTTTCCATTTTTTTTTCATGAGTACGGGTCTCACTCTCATTCAGGTGAACTCCTGAGCTCAAGCAATTCTCCCTCCTCAGCCTCCCACAGTGCTAGGATTACAGATGTGAGCCACCGCGCCCAGCTCTTTCAGCTTTTTAATTAATTTTTTCTCTAACTGCTAAACTTCACAAGCATTAATTGAGCACCTGCTATGTGAGAGGTATAACATGAAGAGGTATAATACCTTACCTTTATATGGTTCTTTAGAATCACTTGAGAACTTTCAAGGGGACAGTTGTGCTTTATACAAATTTTGTGGAAAATGTAGCTGTCTATAATATGTTACATAGTTGTGGAAATTGACATGTATAGATGCAAACAATGTATACATTTTTAAACACATATAACTTTGTTACAATATCAGTGTGACGTCAAGAATATCCGCTCTTTTCTCTCCCATCCCCCGCAACTTCTCTGTCTCCTCTCCTCTCTTCCCCCTTTCTCTCTCTCTCTCTCTCCCCTCCTCCATAATGCTGCTCTGCAGCTTTCCCCGCCAATAAAGACCTTTTGTACAAAAAAAAAGAATATCCATGCAACATAAATTCTGAAAAATTTATTTGCTTTTAATTTTCTGAGGTATGCTTATATGAGATAAACCAGGTCTAAGCCTACAGTTTGATGATTTTGACAAACATGTACAATTTTGTAACCACTGTAATTATGGTATGATACATTTCTTTCATCCTGGTTAAGTTCCCTTGTGCTCTTTGCACTCAAATCTCTCCCCACGCCCCACTACTTACACGTAAGGACAAACTGCTGTCAGTCGCTGTAATTTTGCCTTTTTTTTTTTTTTAAAGAGAGAATTTCCCTTTATTGCCCTCAGGACAGTGCTGTGGCATCACAGCTCACAGCAACCTCCAACTCTTGGGCTTAAGTGATTCTTTTGTCTCAGCCTCCTGAGTAGCTGGAACTATTAAGTGCCCGCCACAACGCCCGGTTATTTGTTGTTTGCACTTTGGCTGGGGCCAGGTTTGAACCGACACTGTTGGTAAATGGGGCCAGCACCCTGCCCACTGAGCCACAGGTGCCACCCTGTAATTTTGCCTTTTCCAGATTATCATGTGATGAGACTCATTGAGTGTGTTTGGCTTCTTTCATGTAGCTTAATGCTGTTGAGATTCATTTATTTAGTTTTATTTATTTTTAAAATTTTTATTTCAAGTCTTACAAGTGTATAAATGTTTTGGTTGCATGAATTGATTTTGCCCAATTTGAGTTAAATTTGTAAGTGTTCCCATCACCTGGATAGTTGCATTATTCCCATTAGTATAGATTTACACTCCTCTCCTCCCCCCTCTTGCCTGAGTGCTTTCCGTTGAATTTTACTACAAATGCATAGGTTGTTGATTGATCAGTTCTAATTATAACAGTGATTACACAGGGTGTTTGTTTTTCCATTCTTGTGAAACTTCACTTAGAAGAATGGTCTCCAGCTCCATTCAGGTTGTTATAAAAGATGTTAGTTTACCCTTTTACAGCTAAGTAGTACTCAATAGTATACATATACCACATTTTATTATGAAAACATCCTAAGATTTCACTTGGGATATAGTAGGTACTTCAGTTGTTCATTTAAAATATAAATTAATAGCCCTGCAATGAAGTAATTATCATGAACATGTTTTTTATACAATGACCTTATTTGAAAGTTTATGCTTTATAATAGCGTATTCTTTTTAAAATTAAAAAAAATTGTTTTACTTAAGTATAACTGATATATAAAAATTTACAGATGTTTAAAGCAAACATACTAAGTACTCTGGACATATGCATATACCTGTGATACCATCTCCACAATGAAGGTATTTACAACACATCTTCATAATCTCCCCAAATTTCCTATGTTTATGTGTGGGTGTGGGTGTCTGTTTGGTAAAAGTTTTAATGGTATCTACCCTCTTAGGATATTTTAAAATACACAATACCATATAGTGAACTACGTGCTATGCTGCAGAACATCTGCAGAACATATTCATCTTGCATAACTACAATTTTATGTCTACTGAACAACCGTCTCTCATTTCTGCTGCTTCTAGCAAACACTATTCTACTCTGTGCTTCTAAGAATTGAACTGTTTTAGATACCTCATGTTAAGTGGACTCATACACTGTTTATACTTCCATTACTGGATTATTTTATGATGTCCCCTAGCTTCATCCATTTTATCACATATTTCAAGATTTTTTTATATTTTATTTTTTAGAGACAGAGTTTCACTTTATCACCCTTGGTAGAGTGCTGTGGCGTCATAACTCACAGCAAGCTCCAATTCCTAGTCTAAGGCGATTCTCTTGCCTCAGCCTCCCAAGTCGCTGGGACTACAGGCACCCACCACAATCCCTGGCTATTTTTTGTTTTTGCAGTTCGGCCGGGGCCAGGCTCGAACCTGCCACTCTCAGTATATGGGGCTGGTGTCCTACTCGCTGAGCCACAAGCGCCGCCCAAGACTTTTTTCTTTTTCTTAAGGCTGAAAAATATTTGTTTGTGTGTGTGTTTATACAACATTTTCTTTGTTCATTCATCTGTCAGTGGACTTTTGGGTTGTTTACATACCTTGGCTATTGTGAAAAATGCTGCAATGAATATGAGGCTGCACATATGGCTTTGAGATCTCGATTTCTATTCTTATTCTTTTGGATATACATAGAGAAATACGATTGCTGGATCATATAGTTGTTCTCTTTTAAATTTTTTCAGGAGCCTCTTACTGTTTTCCATATTGACTGCAATATTATACACTAATACCAGTAGTGGAAAAGGATGCTCATTGATAATTTTTTTGTTTTTCTTTTTATAATAACCATTTTGGAAGATGTGAGGTGTATCTCATTGTGGTCTTGATCTGCATTTCCCTGATGATTAGTGATGCTGAGCACTCGTTCTTGTCCCATGTGGCCGTTTGCAGTCCTTTTACAGAAAAGTCATTCAATAGTCTTCAGTAGTCTTTGCCTACCCACTTTAAATGCTCTTTTAAAAATCTTGTTGCTGTTGTTAGAGGCACTTCTATATGTATTCAGGAAATTAACCTTTTATCAGACAGATGGTTTACAAGAGTTTCTTCGCTTTCTGTAACTTACCTTTCCACTCTGCTGATGGTTGTTTCTAGACATTTCTTTTGCTGTGTAGAGCTTTCTAGATTGACATAGTCCTAACTATCTGTTTTCGGTTTTGAGGTCTGTGCTTTTGATGTCAAATCCATAAAATCATTCATGAGACCAATGTCAAAAAGCTTTTCCTTGCATTTCCTTTGAGGATTTTTTATAGTTTTAGGCTTATCTTTAAGCTTCTAATCCATTTTGAGTTGAATTTTGTGTATAGTGTATGATATTAATGCAGTCCTAGTTCACTTTTTTATTTTTTGCAATTTTCTCGGTATCTGTTGGCAGATTAGAAAATTGGTAAAAGCAGCCTAAAATTCTAATTCTGGACCACATCTTCAATTTAGGAAGGACAATTATTAATTTTACTTTGGTTTACTTTTCTATTGCAATTATTTATTCAAATGAAATGCCTCCAGTTTTGATGATGCCATAACCATAAAATACTCTGCTAGAATGAGAATTCGGCGCAGGTCACACATTCTCAGACTGCCCCTATCACTGTCAGTACAGGTATGGCCACATGTCATGCTAGACCTCTGCACTATGCAAGCTGGGAAGCAATAGAAGTAAGAGAAAAGGCCTTGAGAAAGAGTATTAATACTTAAACTGAAGGATAAAAATACAAATTATCATTTAAAGGCATATAGAAATATCAGATATAATCTGTAATTGCTATCAGAGTGTCATCTCTGGATGGAATAGTATTTGCAGGTAGAAGTTTCCACACTCGCTATATAAGAGTACAGAGTAGCCCAGAGATAGAACTGAGTAGTGAAGCTGACTATTTCCATCTCTTTTCAGCTCCGTGTTCAATGAGGCCAGATTTTTACCTTGATATCAGATATGGCAAAATTAATTGCAGTATGGAAATCAGCACACTATTGCAAACCATTTCTTGTTGCCATGTGTGCTGCTCTGCACCCAAAGAACTTGTTCTTAAGGATTTACCAGTTCATCAGTGAACTCTTTTCATCCAAGGGTTCTTCTCTGAGTAAAGTAGGTCATAGAAAACATATCAGGGACTGGGGATAAAGTTTTTAGCTGTGGAATGAAATAAGGCTGTAAAGAGGTAGAGGAAAACAACAGCTAAACTTAAAGGCCTTAGCTAAACAGGTGGTTTGTAAAACAAGATCATGACTTGAAAACTATCTCAGGAATTATCTTTACCAGGGGAAAGCTGAAACTGAGTGAGCGTGTGAATATTTAGTGAGTATTACTATAATTATCCTAGTCTTTAGAATACTAACCAATTCTTCAGTTTAAGAAACTTCCCAATACACTTCTAGTGATTCTCAAGATTAGCTTAGAAAAGGATGGTGTGAGGTTGCAGGTGATAAACTTCATGCTCATAAATGATTGATATTTTATAAATATATTTGTATTATGCTAGGATATATAAATGTGTGTGCATATATATATATAATATCTATCTATATACATATATGGTATTTAAGTAATTACAATACCTTTTCAAAGGTAGTGGAATTGTTCTGTTTTTGTTGAGTAGAAAACAGAGCCTCACAGTAGCAGAGCCCTTTCTCCAAAACCACCCAGCTTGTAAATGGCAAACTTGACTTGACATAGTGATTGGTATCTTTGGTATTTTTTCTGGTATGCCAAAATGCTGTAATGAAATTATGGACCAAATACCTTAAAGGCCTAAAAGATGAACCTGTTCTGTGTACTTAGGGGGTAGATCTATAGGTTTTATTTGTGGAAGATGGCTTAGAGTTGGACCGGAATATAGGCCAGAGATCAGTCAAGAGAATAATTGTGCAGTTTAGCTGAGAACTGATGAGGACCTGGATGTAGACATTGGCAAAGAAATGTAAAGAACAAGATACATTCAAGACATATAAAGGATATAGTATTTGATTGATGTGATGGTGTTGGAAAAAACAGAGTACTCTTAGAAAGACTTTGGGTTACACACATGAAACTTCCTATTCAAACATATTATTAGAATTTATTAATAGTATTTATTTATTTTAAAATTTCTACATGTAGTTACAGTCATTCTATGTGCTATTTCTTATATCCTTTAGAAAGAACTTTTAGGACATGACATATAGCCTCTTTTTTCCACTCTGCAAATCTCTTAAAATATGTCATTCCACATTCTCTTGGCCACAGCTTTGGTCTCATTATTTCTCTTTCCTCTATTTTCTCAAAAATACAAATCATATTTCTATGACAGCTTCATACCAACTTTACAGTGTGTTGAGGGTAGAGGGGTCCTGGTTCCCTGAACAAAATTGGCCTGGGTTGATTACTCAGAACTAGAAAATTCCACCAGGGCACTGAAGAATAGTTAGTGAAGGTATGTAGAAACCAAATGTAAAGCTGAAGCAGCAAAGGCAGCATGGGGAGAAAGCAAGGGTAATTTGCAACAGGCTTTAGTATAACAAAGAGAAATTTTATTTAACAAGAAAGAGAAAGCTTAGCGCACTTCCCAAGAGAGTAGGAAGTGGGTCCCTCTCATGAGTGAGAAGAGAGAGAGAGACAGAGAAACAAAAGCAGTGTACAGGTATCTTGTCTGCATTTGAAATTGTAACACTTTCATTGTTCTCTCTGGGCCTCCCAGCACCTTTGTCCATTTCTATTGCTCATTGATTACCAGGTTACCTGATACTCACATTCTTACCTCTTCTTTGGCAAGGATTGCTCAGTGCTGATCACAGTGTTCTCATGTTTCTACGGACCTCCAGACTTCCATATTCAGGGAGCCAGGCTTTCTTCTCATTCCCCTTGAATTCCTTTCCTTTGTCCCTTCTCAATTCTCATGAGATTTGTACTATACACCACAATAAATGCTTGATGAATAGATCAGGTGAACATACATTAAGAGTCTAGAATTTCTTTTCCATGCCTTAGCACAGTGAGACATTTCCTTTAAATAATTATATATGACTTTTGCCATTCTGTTCTACATAAGAATTTTCAGTTTTACTTCTTGGAATTATCAGATTTACTTTTTCATCTGTTAATACTATTTATGTAAGAGAACAATTCAGGAATCACAACTGTGTTTTTGTACCATGATTTTTACATATGCTTCAGAGACCATCTGTTCAATGTGCATTGCTGGTTCTCACCAAATTTGCTTTTCAGTTTATGGTCTTTACATATGTGTGATTTTGTGCAATGTGCCGTGTAAGTCAAGTTTTTTTTAAAAAAAGTAGCAGAAAAATTAGAGGTGGTAAATTTAACAGAACAAAAGTGCAAGAAAATTTGTGATTATTTAGAATGCCTGCAGTGAGTTCTACTTTATGTTTTATTACTTATTGTCAAACACATTTCTAGCATAGTAGCAGTTTTATTCTTAGTAGCCATTGGGTTATGAAGAAATAAGACGGCATTTAAGTGTGGGGATTGGGATTGGTATTGCTAGAGAAATAAATGAAAGGAAAATTCAGTGAGTGCTTTGAATGTGATCTATGATTCGTGAAGCTAGGTCAGTACGAGGAAGTATAAACATCACTAGCAATGACATTGTTTATTTCCCCCCATGGAAATGCTGCAGGTATGAAACTTAGGTTTAATAAACACTCTTTTCAAATTGTTGATTCCTTTCCCCTATGCAAAATCTTCTTGTTCTCCTCTCTCAACAGTAAATTCATATGAAGAAAATAAAAATTAAGTATTAACAAATATTTATGTGCATATATGCACGTGTGTGTTATACACACATACATACACCAACACACACAAGTTCTATTATCCTCTGGCCAAGCAATAGCAGAAAGATGCCTAATCTGGGTAAATGCTAAAATGAACAATGAGTTTTAGGCTTATTTTCTCAGGTGGGATAGGAAAACTGAGGTAGTCCTACACATAAACTATAGTTTGATATTCAGTGAAGCTCTGGATCAAGAAGTTAGCTTCCCATTGCATTTGGTTGTCATCACTAACTGTTAAACTCAATAGTTAAGGGGAATAGAGATTGATCTTTAGTCAAAATTTTAGTATTTGTATATATTTTTCTCTAACGTGTAAATATCTGACACCGCAAAAATTCAAAACCAAAGAAACTATGTTTATGAGCTTTATGCAACGCTTCAGAATAATTCAGCCTAGTGCCTTTTGTGCTTTTTGAAGAGCTTCTTTTTATGCCCATAAATATTTCTTATTAATGGACACTGAAAAGTCTAATCTTTCACAGATAATGCATATATAGTACTATGTACAGTTTTAACTATATTGCAATGTCTTTAAATTAAGAGATTTAAAATTGCATGTTATCTTTTAATGAGTACTCTTTTGGTACAGTTCCCATTCTGATCCTGTTAAAAAAGCTTGCTAGTTATTAGAATTTTGCCAAACATCAGCATGTTGTTATCATTTTTCTCTTTGTATTGCCATCTTCCTGTGATTAATGTATTGCTAAGATGATTTATATGCATAATCCAAATTAATCAAGTGACTATGTTAAGATACCATCATATAATTGCCCAAAGCATCTGAGCTGGGTATGATTTGCTGCTTGCTAAATAATTAGACAACATCAACGATTAAAGAGCTAACTGCTGGGTGGAGGCTGTCTTAATGAATGAGAAGAATTAGCAATTATGCATTTTCTAAAATTGATTTTTACTGAATCCTATATTGAAATTAAAGAGAGTGATAATAAGACCTTTTGTTCAGTTCTACTACAATAGATTTAATGAATAAATTGTGTGCATATTGCCACAACTAGCTTCATTTAGCAACAGATACCATAATATAACAGGAGATTCTATGATTTAAATAAAAGTTACAACAGAGATGTGACTGAACTCAGAAATGTTTTAATCAAATAAAAAAGGAGCTGTATCATACACCACAGATTGTTACTTATACATTATTTGGCATTTCTTTTTAGAAGTTATTTTCGTATTTTATGTAACTGAATTACATTTACCTACAATTGTGGGCTGTTGGCCATGAGTAGATCCTTAGGGAAAAATGCCCTAATATGAGTAAGATAAAAATGTGGATATCAATGTTTTAATCTGCAGATTTGGCACATTAAGTGAGAAATTAGCATTTCAAGCCACTTGAGAAAATACATGCACGGGGCAGTTTGAAAACTAAAGATGAGTTGCAGTTCTGATTTGTTTCCATCTGTATAAAACTACTTGTTTTTAATCCCTTGTAAACTTTGATTGAATGTTTCAATTTGTAGTATATCTCTCATTAGTATTTCAGATCAAGGAACTATTTTATAGCTAAATTTTTCTCTTCAGGAAAATTAACTCACCCATTCAACTAGATCAATGAGGTTAGAGTGTTCCAATAATTGTTACAATTTTCATATTTTTTCCTCTGCATGTAGCAATTCTTTAATAAATATCTGTTGAACACATACATACATGAATAAATAAATGAATAGAATATTTCCTATTCTCAAAAAGCTTTGAATTTCTTGAGGCAAATGAGGCAAGAAAACTATAAGAAAATTAAGAGTAAGGCCATTGTTAGAAAATACACAAACAAAATACTGTGAGTGAGGGAAATTAAAATGGAGGTGAACATATCACATTTGGTTTAAAGATTAAATGAGAATTTTGATGTCTTATTCTCTCAATTATTTTACACATATATTATGCACTTTTCGTGTGGGCCAATGCTATTCTGTCAGAAGATTTATTTGTCCTCGAAAAGAAGTTAAATAGTTGATAAAAGGTGACAGAATTATCTTCATACTGATATAGAAATAATTAAATTGTGGTCACCATCAGCTTGGTGGGGGAAACTCTAGCCTTCCAGCTTTGTTCTAGGTTCTGCTGTGCTTCCAGTAGGACCGAGGTTGAATAAGGCAGGGCACTTTTATTCTGGGTTCTAGGCTTCACCTCTTCCCCGCAAAGAGGCCATGGTTCATGGGCGCAGCAGAGTCAGCATACTTTGGGCTGATATAGTTTTCCATAGTCCGCCTCCTTGGTTTAAGAAACTAGTATTATAATTCCTGCTGTTTATGCCGTGAGACACATCAGACCTTTGAAATTATATGTGCTCCTTCTTCATTCTTTCTGTTATATAACGAGTTTAGGAAAGAAACTCAACAAAGGAAATAAAGCAATTTTGGTGACACATTTAATCAAGTGAGGGAGGTTCTGTAACAGGCTTTGGAGTCAGATGATCCAGGCTTAAATTTTGGCTTTGCTACTAAAAGTATATATGGATGCCACATTAATCCCTTACATACATGATAAGGTCTGAATGTTTGCATACCCCCCACATTTGTGTCTTGAATCTTAATCAGCAATGTGAGTCTACTGAGAGGTGGAGCTGCTGGGTCTGATTAGTGAATGGGGTTATTGGCCACATAAAAGAGGCTCCCGAGAGCTGCCTTATTCCTTCCATTAGGTGAGTGTACAGCAAGAAGATAGCATTTGTGAACCAGAAAGTGGGTCCTAACTAAGAACCAAATTTGCCCACACTTAGGTCTTGGACTTCTTAGCTTCCAGAATAGTGAGAACAGAGTGGAAAACATCTTCTGTTTATGCACAACTTGATTTCTGGTATTGTTTAAAAAGCAGCTTAAATGACTATGACCAGACATTACAGGATACACTTCTTGGAACAACACTGAGAAGCACACAGTTTTTACTCATTTCATCCATGATTTGAAGCTAGCTGAAGTAATGAAACATATCCAATTGCACAGCTACTGAGTATATAATAAATAAAGAAAAGTCTTGTGAAGCCATATTTGCTGTGTCATGAAGATGCAGCTCAACATCTTTCTTTTAAGTATAGCTTTGGTATTGTTTACTTAGGATGTTGGTGTCTTAGTTATTCAGGATAACTCTTCCAATTTCTGCCACTTTTACAGAAAAAACAACATGTACTTGATAATATGAAGGCTAATATTTTAAAATAATGTACAGTCATTAAATATTTATTTTTATTTAACATTGTGAACTAAAACTACACAAAAGATTTATTACATAACATCTCCATATTTAGAGGTACATGTTCACTCTGTTACAACATTTTTGCATAGCAACTTTTTGTTTTTTAAATTAAATACTTGGTTATATATTTACAACCAAGTATTTAATTTAAAAAACAAAATTATTGTATTTGCAATAGCAAATACAATAGAAAGAATTGTTCTATTGTATTTTAATTGACATGCTATTCTGTGCTATTTTACAATAATGTGAGGATCACCCTTTCACTTTGAGGTATTCCAAAATTAATAACAGTGATAGTCACATACAGTTATTCACTAGCAGAAATCAAATGCATATAAGGGTATATATTAACATGTACAATTTCATGCAACTCTTGCATTTTGTTTTGTTTTGTTTTGTTTTCATTGAGATTATAGAAGAGCAATTTTATATACAGGATATTAGAAATTTTTTTCTGGTATTATTTTCAGGAGATCAGAAAAAAATGCATTATAGTCACCACGAATTATAAAGGTCTTTATATATGTATTTGGGAATAATAATATTATTATTAATTACAATAATAATTAATAAATCCAAATCTATATTAAAGCAACAGTGTGTGGGTTAGAGGAATTTGTGGTGGTTAAGGTAGCACTCCATCTACCTTGAAATTTCATGTGACAAATAACCATATCAAACATTATCCTAGATAGTCCAAAATACAATTACATAAAAAAAATTTCTTCAAGTAAAATAATTCCTGTAAGTGAAAAGAAAAAAAAGCTGCACACAAAACATATACTCACTTTTTAGAGCTTTAGAAACCTAGTGAAGTACTATTATTCTGACTTTGGGCAAGTGCCGTAAACTTTTAGACATTTCCATTTCTCTAAAACAGTTTTATAGTGAATTTTGCAGTGAGAAGTAAACTACCTAAAGTCCCTAGCTAACAGATTGATATGCAAAGACAATTAGGAAAGGGCAAATATTTGTAAATTCAAACACTTTGATCTACCATTTATACTTGAACGATAGGAGAAAATAGTGCCATTATTTTTTGTATAATGCTGTTTAACTTGTAGTTTCTATTATAGAATATGGACAGGCCTTTGTTAGGCTAGCCTACTTGATAAACATAAAGCAAAGATGTATTTAGCAGAAGCATTGCAAGGATAATGTAGATAACATGAGGCTAATGTCATACAAGGCAAAGAAGTTATTATTTCTTTACTTTTTTGACATTTCACTTGGCAGATTATTACACTGTGAGAGTAGTAGCATTAACCACCAGATTTGGAACTTCTGAGAAAAAAGTGGTATAGGAGATAGGTGTACTGTTTGCATCATTCTTATGTACTAGGCTAATAATTATTATTTTGAGGTTATTGACTAGATATATTTATTGCCTTTCTCTTTTAGAACTCATTTATTTATATTTTGTATTAATTAATCTTTTCTTCCTATTTTTCCTTGTTTTATTTTTCTTCTAAAACATTTTATATAATGAGAGTCAAATATACACAAACAGAAAAAAATACCAAATACAATGTACCACTCATTCAACTCCAACAATGATCATTACACTCTTGTTTTCTCTCTATATCTTCTTCTTTCCTATCCTTTAATTGTTTTGAAGGCAAAACCTAGGAAGTATATCATTTCCTCTATAAACATTTCAGCTTATATCTCTAAAATAAATTTCTTTTAAAACATAACAACAATGCTGTTGTTACACCCAGAAAAGATGTTTTCTTAATATTATGAAAAGGACAGTGTTCCTGTTTCCCAGAATATCCTAGGAGGCTCCTCTACTTTTGTTTTCTACAAACCATTATATTGAGGTATGATCAACATACAAAAGGTTGTACACAGTTAATGCATACATGAGTTTGGTGATACACACCTTTGAAACCATTACCACCATCGAGGCCATAAAGGCATTCATTGCCTCGGAAAGTTTCCTCCCACCTCCTTTACTATTAAATACTTTAGTAGCAGCAATTACCATCAGTCCCAGCCTCTCAGCAAATTTTAAACATACAATGTAGGATTGTAAGTTACAGGTGCTATACTGTATACTAGTTCTGCAGAACATATACTTTTGCATAACTTGCATTTTGTACCTTTCACCTCCGCACATTACCCTCTTCTCTGAACCCTTGGAGACCACAATTCCACCTCTGCTTTTACAGTTTGACTATTTCAGATTGCATATATAAGTGAGATCATTTAGTATTTGCCTTTTGTGTCTGGCTTGTTGCACTTAACATAATGTGGCCTATTTTGAGTTGTTTGCTTAGTAATTTTGATGCTTTATTTACTGACACAAATATTTGAAGCTATGCACTTTCCTCTGATCCTTATTTTTATTATATTTAATTTGTTCATGCAGGTAATTGTTTTATAATCACTTTTTCTCAGAAAGTTCTCACATTTTGTTTACATGACTCCTATTCTCCTTTAGATATAAAGGCTTCTGGAACCATTCCGTTTTCAGATTTGATGTTAATTTATATTTCTATTTTATTAGGTAAAGTTTTTAAAGTGAATTCCACATTTTAAAATATATTAAATTTTGTATGGCTTAGTGTATAATCAATTTTATAAGAACTTAAAAATATACATGAACAACTACATATGCACCTACATAAATTAATTATATAAATACATCTTATAAACTTTATAGACTATATTTATGTGTATATAAATATCCATATTTATATTTTCATTCTTAAATGTTCTAATTATGTTACTCAGGAATTTTATAATTTGTTTAACAGATTGATCATGGACTAAACATGATTCTGTAAAATCTTATACTTTATGTGGTTTCTATCACAATTTAATTACATTTCCAATTTTTTTCATTTATGGAGGTTGCTGCTTTGTTATGTTACATTAACATTTTCACAATTTTTCTGTTATTTAGGAAGGTTTACAGTTATCTTTCCTTGCACTGCCAAATGTCCATTTAGTCTTTGCTCCTTGGATTTATGTATTAGTTTTTTATTCTAAAGAACAATGTAATGCATATATTCTGTTTTTTCTCTTTCCTCTGCCTTCTGATTACTTTTTCACTACTCTTTTTTAGTCAATAATGTTAACTTCCACTGTTTATTTTGTATTTTAACTCCCTGGAATTCATGTTTCTTAAAAATCCTGGACAACTTCTAGTGATCTTTAATGTTCTTATAACATGTAAATTTGAAATTATAATCCTCATGTTAAAAACCAAAAGAATGCCACTCTCAAAAATTACACTGGCTATTTTCTTAGAGCTAAGTCTAGTTATAGAAACAGGCTTAGAACTCTAAATTCTGTTTCTATCTTACATAGCTCATTTCTTCTTGTTATATCCTGTCATGCCTACCAGCCAATCTTGTTTCATCAGTTATAAAAGGCATTAATGAAAGAGTATCTTTGCCTCTCTGCTAAATAATCAGAAAATTAGTAAAGTTTCATTTTTCAGAGTTCCTCAGCTTTGACTTTCCATTTTTTGATAATGTTGATCAGATATTTTATATCCATATTATTACATAATAACTTTTAAAAAGTTTTATGTACATTTTAATTTAAGAATTACTATATACTAATGGCCAACAGACACATGAAAAAATGCTCAGCATCTTTAATCATTAGGAAAATGCAAATCAAACCCACAATGAGATATCACCTAACTTGAATGAAAATAGCTTGTATCAAAAAGTTCCAAAACATCAGACCCTGGGGTGGATGTGAAGAGAAAGGAAACTCTTATATACTGAATAGGACTGCAAACTAGTGCAATTTTTATTGTGTGGAGATAACCCCAAAGATCTTAAAGTAGACCTTCCATTTGATACAGCAATCCCTTGCTTTATTAAAAGGACACCTTTATTAAAAGGCTAACAGCACACTTGGCAGCCATAAAGATGTGGAAACAATGGAAGGACCCACCAGCACATGAATGGACTAATATGTAGTAAAAGGTGGTATGCAATGTAGTAAAATGTGGTATATGTAGTAAAATGGAATACTACTGAGCCATTAAAAATGTTAATTTTGTGACAACCTGGATGGAACTGGAAACCATTCTAAGCAAAATGTCACAGAATGGAGAAACAAATGCACATATACAATATCAAGTTGAAACTGATCATTGAATGCTTACGTGCACATACGGTGGTTAATCTCAATGAAAATCAAGCTGGATGGAGGGAGAAAAGGGCATGAGTAAATTCGCACCGATTGGGTAACACACTATCTGGGCACACTTAAAACTTTGACTCAGTCTGTACATAATGAAGTATGTAAACAAAACATGTGAACCCGCTAACATTCTGAAATCATGTGCATGCATTAAATGAGTTTTAAGTGTTAATTTTTAACTCAATATTAAATTGATATAATGCTATTTGACATTCTTTTAGACTTGTATTTCACTATTTTTGAAATGGTTATTTCTAATTATCTTTTGATGCCTAATTAAGTTAAATGGGCTTTTTTTAGGTGTGTTGTTTTAGCTTCTTTAGAAATGGTTCCTCAACGAAAAAAAGGATAGTCCTAACTGGCTGGAAAAAGAAAAAAAAAAAAGGAACAATTGACTCCGATAATTGAAAGTCCGGCTTATTTTATGCCTTGATGCAAGGACCCAGATTCTAACTCCCAGACCCAGTCTGCTTTTCCGCTCCTAAATCCTACTTCCTCTGGTATGAGGTTTCCATAACTATTAAAAAATTCCAAAACATTTATGTATGGCTTTTGTTCATCAGTCTAGCCCAAGACTGTACTTCTCTGAACTATTATTCACCCATAGGAGGAGTCCATTAAAGTCCTTACCCTTGGAGCATAGGCAGCATTAAATTTCAAGATGGAATGTAACCAGAAATGGATCACTGCAGAAAATGAAAGAAAAATACCTGCAATAATAATATCCTGAATTCTAGAGTCATTTCTTTTATTTGTCTTTTATATCACTGATTAGGTTTGCCACAGAGCTTCCAGACAGATTTTAATTCTATTACCACATGGTTCCTCCACAAGCTTTCTCAGGCAGCTTGGTCTCGCTTTCTCAAGTTGTACTGCCGTTTATGTCCCCATCACACATTTTACTTCTTATTTCTTTGGTTTATGCTTTAATTATATTGAAACTACAAAGAAGGTGACTTCTGAAATTTTTATGTTTCTTTGTATTAAACTATTCTTACCATCAAGCTTTTATCTGCATTTTTCAGAAAATGATTCCCTTTTTGTTTTTGCTATAGAATTTTTTTACGAGTCTTACAGTGTTATTTCTTCCTCAGTCTATTGATCTTAAAATGGTATTGCAATTATATTTTCCATCTTTCCATTCAGTATAGTGTTT
Source organism: Arctocebus calabarensis (assembly GCA_963573935.1). Lineage (NCBI taxonomy): Eukaryota > Metazoa > Chordata > Mammalia > Primates > Lorisidae > Arctocebus > Arctocebus calabarensis. The sequence goes on along the minus strand of CAUYON010002680.1, from coordinate 16,897 downwards.
ATACTGAATCATTTTCTAATATTATCTGGATGATGAAGACATTAGTCACCACGTGCTATTATTTAATGGGCAATTAAATAAAATTGCTGACAGTTAACTAGCTTACTATTTTCTTTTTATGCAGCAATATCATCCCTTTTAATGTAAATGCTATAAAAAGTTTAATACAGTTTTTAAAAGTCATATAACACTGTTGGAAAACCCCAAAAGAAAGGATAACAGAATTAATTTTGATGAGGAATTCCTAAAATTTGTTTGCAGTCATAATTCTTTTTATGAATATTAGTCATGTCCATTTTTAAAATAAATTATCACACTTTGTGCTGTAAAGATAGTTGGTAACCCAGAAATAATTTTAAAAGTGTTTACTATTGTCTCAGGGAAAGTATTTCTAAATAGCTGACATCTGTTCTACAAGCTTTGATGCTAATGTTTACCTGATCTTACCAGAGGATGTTAATGGGAAGTTTTTAGGCAATTCCCTGGATGTATATACGTGTGTGGTCCATTACCAACTGCCCATAAATGGTTAAAAGGGTGAAATGAGGAGCTCTATGAATGCCTCCATGAATTATCTTTCATTCATGGACAAGAAATTAAGAACTGTATTAGGATATTTCTGTGCAGATAGAGATTGTAAGACCATTGATTATAGAATAAATTCTGATTTCAGATTTTCTTTAAAAATATGTCCATCTTGGAATTTATGAAATGTGTTATTTATATATTGACATAAAGTTATCTAACCCGAGTTGTGGAGCTAGTTCTGGAAGACAAGAGGCATATCCACTGCCTTCCATCAAGCTCACCTGTCGATCTCTTCCCATTCCCTAACATGACATAGCCTTTAGTTGGCATTTACTTGGTTGCATGCCCTCCTTAATGTAGCAATGTGTAAAAGGACACTCCTCATAAGTGTAGTAATCTGTGCACTTAGATAGTTGAGGGAAATTGGTCTTTCTCTCCTGAGTGTTAGATGTGACTTCCCTCATGTCTGGCCACTTCCTCTTTATATTCAAAATTTAATTTTGTACATTCTTGCACTTATTTCATGATTTAAGCTAACGTCTGTGTTAAACTGTTACATTAAATATAAATAAAAAATTAACAATTAAAATATAAATAAAAAAGTAAGGGAAACTAAATAAAAATCATTGTGCTTGGCTAGTCTCACTGTTCTAAAGAAATATACAGTTCAAATGCACTTGAAATGTCAGAATAAAAGTTCACTTAATGGCCAGTTTTATGGCATTTTATAAAGTCCATACCTATGAATTTTCTTTTTCTCTATGAAAGTGTTTTTGAATGATTAGATATCATTAATGTTAATAAATGTCTCATATATATATATCTCATATATATATATGAGAAAAATCAGCTTATACCATGTTAAATAGAAGCAACAGTGGAATTCAAACACTAATATTACCACTAAATTTTAAAAAAAGTCGTTTTTTTAATTGCATGATTTTTCAATTTGGCTAAGATCATCAACGCTATTAAACTTTTAATACATTGTCAATGTACATGTATAATGGAGATAATGAGATTTAGGTTTAATTTACAAAGATGGTAATAAAGTCATGCATATCCTTCTTTAATGATTTTTCCATAATTATCATATTTTCCATATTTGCACATGCATATTAACCACATTTGCATGTTACTTCTTTTTAAAACTAAAATATTTTCTATCATACTATATGATTTTCTTGCTTATATATATTTACTTAAAAAAATGTTTGGTATTTTAGACAGAGTCTCACTATGTTGCCCTCGGTAGAGTGCTGTGACATTATAGCTCATAGCAACCTCAAACTTTGGGCTTAAGGGATTCTCTTGCCTCAGCCTCGCGAGTAGCTGGAACTACAGGTGCCACCATAACATCTGGCTATTTTGTTTGGTGCAGTTGTCATTGTTGTTCAGCTGGCCCGTGAGAGTTCTAACCTGCCAGCCTCAGTTATGTGGCTGGTGCTGTGCTATGGGTGCCAAGCCTAAAAAAAAAAATTTTAACTCAGACAATAGACATCTATATCTTACCATTCTGGAAGCTGGGAAGTCCAAGAAGAGGTGCGAGAGGTGCGAGCAGACTTGGTTCTTGGTGAGGACATTTTCCTGGCTTGAAGAAAGATGTCCAGATGTTTTCTCCCTGTACCTGGACATGGCAGAAAGAGAAAGATCTTGTGTCTATTCCTTTTATTAAAAGGTTGCTAATTCCATTATGGGACTCCACCATAATAATTTCATATAAATATACCTCTCAAAGGCTCTACCTCCTGATACCATTATATTGAGTGCTAGGACTTCAACATACAAATTTGGTGGTGGGGGGGACAAAAATAATTCATTCCATAATATAAACACTTCTCACATATATAGAACCTTATCCTAATGTCAATACTCTGAACCGAAATTGTACATTTATTATAATCAATAAATGTAATTTGTAATGTGTTTTTACTATCTGATTCTACTTGTTCATGGGTAGTATAGGAAAGTTACTTTTCATATGTTAATCTTGTTTCCTAAGGACTTACTGTAATCACTTATTATCTCCAGGAGAGTTTTGGTGATTCTTCTGGATTTTTTTACATAAACAATTATATAATTCATAAAAATTTGTATAACTTTTATTTCCTTTTCTTCTCTTGTTGAGTTAGGTAGGACACATGATAATATGTAGAAAAGCATTGATTAGAGTGGAAATCATCCTTTAATTCTGCTCTTAGCAGAAATGCTTTAAGTATTTCATCAATAAGTATGATGCTAGTTGTAGTTTTTTCTATTTTTATCATTTGAGGAACTTCTCTGTTTTCCTACTTTACTAACAATATATTTACTTCTAGAGAATATTTTATATTTTGACTTTAAATTCCCATAAATAGAAGATAATTATAAAAATTAACATAATTAAACAAGGTTGTTCACTTTAAAGCATGGACTTTAATGATAATAATAAAAAAACTTTCTGCAAATAATTATATAACCTAACTTATGCATAACAATATTAACCCATGTTCTTCGTAAGAAGAGTACAATATTTCATATTAGCTGAAACCGATGAAAAATTTTTAGACTTTTTTTTTAAATTTGAGACAGAGTCTCATTATGTCGCCCTCAGTAGAGAGCTGTGGCATCATAACTCACAGCAACCTCAAACTCTTGTGCTTAAGCAATTTTCTTTCCTCAGCCTCCTGAGTAGCTGGGACTACAGGTACCTGCCATAATGCCTGGCTATTTTTTGGTTGAAGTTATCATTGTTGTTTAGCTGACCTGGCAGGGCTTGAACCCTCCAGGCTCAGTATATATGGCTGGCACCCTACTCACTACATTAGAAGCACTGGGACAAATTTTTTAACTTTTAAGATGGAGATAAGTGTTCTATCTTGGTAAAATAACTCAGCATCTAGTTAACATAGCAAATTATTTTAACTGTCTTTCCTAAAAGCGTAGGATCTTGAATATTGATTTTCACTCAAATCATTTATTAAACAATTTGTAAAAAATGACATCTTTTTGCTAATATTTATATTAATATATTGACATAATTGTTGTTAACATGTTTAAAAATGTGTTTTGTTAAGCTGTGTGAAGTCTGGGTGAGAGAGGGCATTAAGTGTGGTACCTTTAGGTGTGGAATCTTCTTGAGAATAGCTTTAATAAAAGTAAGATTGACCAGTGACAACATGGGCTTGATCTGCAAGGTCCTACTTATATATGTCTTTTATTCAAAAATATATAGAAAAAATTTTAGAGAGTTGTAAAAATTTGAAATGAAAAACTTGTAGAAACATCACCTAGCCTTGAAATATCAAAAAAAAATTAAAAAGTGGTTAGTATGTTCTGAATGCATAAAATATGTACATTTAGCAACTACAATTAGTAAACCATAAAATCTACACAAATTTGCTTTGTAAAGATAAAATTTATCAAAACTTAGGCACATGAACACTTCAGACTATACATCGTGCCATTTACAATTGAGAGAAATGTAAACAGATGTAAATGTATAGTTTTAAATCACAACTGCATAAAATTAACTATGATACTATTGTGCTGCTGTAGTAATTTGGTAGCCCTATCTTATTGCTATTGTGGTGAGTTCAAGTGTTGTATACATTTATAATACTGGGTGATATTATCTCCAGGTAAACAGTTCCTCTTTCCAGGAAAAGGTGATGTCTTGAAGTTCTCACATATTTTTCATCATATTTAGTGCAGTAGCACAAGCTTTGAAGAACACCATGGTTCCCATTCAAAGTGACGCTAGTAATTTCAGAAATCCTCCCAAGAAGCAAAGTCATGGCTTTCCAAGAAAAGGTTGAATAGCTTGATACACATTGTGGTTGAGGTCTGCAGCAGTAGGCGTCTGCCATTTCAAGATAAATGGATACGGCATAGGGACCAGTATAAAAACACAAAGGCAATTCCTGAAGCCATGATTGCAGCTTTGACAGATGGAGAAAGAGCCTTTCATGTTTTGTGAAATATTTTTTATTTTATATTGAATATGCACATTTTAGGTGGCTACAGTGTTACCGTAAGAAAGGATCACTAAAGACTCTAATAGTATTCAAGGAAAAGCAAAGGCCTTATAGGGCAAGTTAAGGCAAAGGAAAGGTAAAGAATCAAAATCTAGAGAATTTAATGCCAGGAAAGGGTGGTTTGATAATTTTAGAAAGAGCTTTAGCTTATAGAAAGAAAGAGTCAAGATACAGAAGCAACTTCTGCAAAACAAGAGGCAGGAGACAAGTTCCAAGAAGCCATTAAGAATATCATTGAGTTTTTGTATCCAGTCAGCCAACCTGTGCCTCTTTAGAGGACAATTTAAACCACTCACGTTAACTGAAAAGTGAAACTTACTAAATGCAGAACACAAATGTTTTCACACAATAAACAAGAAAATCCCATGAAGCGTATGTTGAACAGTTGTATGAAAATATTTCTGATTGTGTATGAAGCCCGCACACTGTACCCCATGATTGCACTAATGTACGCAGCTATGATTAAAAAAAAAAAAAAAAAAAAGAACATCATTGAGGAAAAAAGACATCTGCCTGAACAAATTTTTAATGAAGATGGAAGCACCCTATTTTGGGATGAAAATGCCACAAATAACATTTATTAGTGAGGAAGAGCACCAGGATTTAAGGGAGGAAGAGGATAGCTATTCTGTGCACATGCTGTCGTGTTTATTATCAGGTCTGTTCTTATTCACAAGGCTGCTAAACTTCAAGCCTTGAAAGGAAAAGATGAACCCACCTACCATTTTTTGGTTGTACAACAAGAAGACCTGGGCAATAAGAACCCATTCTGTGTATTGTTTCCATCAATGATTTTTTTCCTTGAAGTCAGAAAATGCTTCTGTTATACTCCCCCTGGCCCACGCTCTTATGTCCCTCTCACCTTCCTCCGTTGGTTCCTATGGAAGGTTACCCAGCGAGTAATGACAAACCCAGGAGGACATAGGGGGCAGAGATAACAGAAATGGAAAGTGGCTGGAAAAAACACACACACACAAAGGTTTGCAAAAGTATTTTTTTCTTTGCTCCTTTGATTTTCTTAACAATGTGTTGTTGGCATTTAATCTACCCTGACAACAGAAGAGAAGTAAGGGTATGCAAAGTTGGTTCAAAAAAGAGAGTTTGAGAACTATCTCCTATTCTCCTACTCAAGTGGTTGTGTAAAATTTGGACTAGTAGGGTTTCTTTGAATTTGAGGCTTATTCCTTATTGATGAGGATACAACAATAATGATTTGTTAGAAGGTCACTTTCCTTCAATAAGAAAACTCTGTAAAAGATAGCTACAATCAGGCTAAAAGGTGAGAACAGAGAAATTAAAACTAGCAGTAATGGCTTCTAGGTCAGAGAACAAGATGCCATGGTAGTAGTTCCCCCTTTATTAAAAGTTTTACTTAGAAGAAGAAAAATGGAATTAATAACTGCCTTTTCTCCTCTCTCTTCTGCTGTTCTCTCCCCTTTTCTTTAGCTAGAAAAGAAATTAGAGACTAGGAAGCTTGATTAAAATGTCCGGATTCACAGGTTCACTTTCCTCTTTTTGAAATGTCCTTTTCTTTTCCTCCAAATGCTGTGTGTCATGTGTGTGCCCTTGTGTATCACAGGACAGTGATCCCGAGCTGACGTTTTCACACATGCTTGGTCTAGCTGAGGGGTCTTAGCCCTTACTTGACAAGCACTGTATAAGGCAGTTTTGCATCAGCAGCTGAGTAAAAGGCGTAATGCAAAGAAGTTAAAGGTCTTCTATTGTTCTCTAAGCAAAGCATCCTTAACCATTAGGGACCCACAGCTCAAAGTTCTTTCCAACCTAGAAAACACTAAGCACTGAAAAAACTTTCAGCTTTTCTTCTCTCCTCTTCTCGCCCCTTGTCAGGGGTATTTCATTCTGTGGTTTTGTGTCCTGGCTGTTGTTGCAGTGCACTGTTTTATATTCACCTATGCTACCTTATTTACCTTATAAGAGAGAATTCACCTTCTTAGTAGGTATTCACCTTCTTAGTATTTCCAAAAATCAGATCACATAATAGAGTAAAAAAAAAAAAAAAGGCCATTTTGACTACATAGCAAAATATACTGAAAATTACACTTTTTAAACAGCAACAAACTCAACTATTCCATAGTCCTGGTAACATACTTTGGTTTTTTTGCCAAAAAAGCATGAGATGAAAATACATGGTAGGTATTTGTACTGCCTGTTTAAATGAATTGTCATATTTATGTAAGTTTAGATGAACAGGAATTTATTATTAATTTATTATGTTAGTTTCTAAAAACACTGACGAATCAAGCCTCATATTTTTAAATTTTAAATTTTAAGTTTCATGTATTGATTTTTTTAAACTTTTGTTTGACTCATTATAATTGTGTACATTTCTGGGGCAAAATATGATGATGCCTTGTTACATGCATACAATGTGCACTGATTAAATCAGTTAATAAATAGCTCCATCACCTTGATTATTTATAAGTTTTTATGGTACATAAATATGCCATTTTAATTGATTTTTTTCCTGCTTATTTTACTACATTTTACTATCTGGCTTCTTAAACTTCTGGTCATCTACATACTTTTATGTTAATATTTTGTTTATTCTATTCTTTAAAAATATTTTTTTCACATTTAATGAGCTTGAAAATTTTATTCTCAGTTTCTTTGTGCTGAATTTATTATTCACCTTTCATAATTTTAAAATAAATTTTATTCTTTTAAATATATAAATTTTATTGAAATTAATTTAAACTTTTTTTTTTTTTTTTTTATAAGCCCGAGTGTTTAGAGTGCCATGGCATTCTGGCAATCTCAAACTCTTGGGCTCAAATGATCCAACCCCTTGCCTCAACCTCCCAAGTAGCTGGAACTACAAGTGCCTGCCATAGCGCCTGACTATTTTTTCTATTTTTAGTGGAGACGGGTTTTTACTTTTGCTGACTGTTCTCAGCCTCCAGAGTTCAGGCAATTTGCCCATCTTGACCTTCCAGAGTGCTAGGATTACAGGTGTGAGTCATAGTGTCTAGCTGACTTTTATTTATTAATTTTTTATGTCTTTTTTTAACTTTTGCTGTTATTTTTATTTATTTTATTTTGTTGATGATGTGGTAGCTTCCCATTATTTGTTTATACTTCTTCATTTAGTTTTAATTACTTAAAAACTTTTGGGTTTGTTTTTATTCTGTTTTATATTGCAATTGTTATATTAATTTAAACTTTTACATCTTTAATTAAAAATGTACATATTTTTTCAGGCTTTCTTTACTTTCTTTTCTTTTTTTTATTGTTTGGGTTTCATTGAGGGTACAAGAATTAGGTTACACTGATAGTTAACTGACTTTAACTGTTAGTTAAAGTCCCTCTTGTAATTGTGTCCCACCCCCAGGAGGTGTGCATTGTGCCATAATTCCCACCCCTCTTCCTCCTCCCCTCTCCTTGATCCCTCATTCCCCTACCACCCCTTGTATTAGACCATCTATTGCCTTTGTATTATAATTGAAGAGTACATTAGATTTGGGAGGTGCCTGTGGCTCAGTGAGTAGGGCACTGGCCCCATATGCCAGGGTGGCAGGTTCAAACCCAGCCCTGGCCAAACTGCAACAACATCAACAACAAGAATACATTGGATTCTTGCTTCTCCGTTCTTGTGATGCTTTACTAAGAAGAATGTGTTCCAACCCCATATAGCTTGATACAAAAGATGTAAAGTCTCCATCTTTTTTAATGGCTGACTAGTATTCCATGGTATACATATACCACAGCTTGTAAATACATTCCTGGGATGATGGGTAATTAGTCTGTTTCTACATTTTGGCAATTAAATTGAGCTGTGATAAACAATCTAGTTCAAATGTCCTTATGATTTTTTTTTTCTTCTGTGCAGATGCCTAGTGGTGGGATTGCAGGATCAAATGGGAGGTCTAGTTTGAGTTCTTTGAGGATTCTCCATACTTCCTTTCAAAAAGGCTATATTACTTTGCAGTCCCACCAGCCATGCAAAAGTGTTCCTTTCTCTCCACATACACGCCAGCATTTGCAGCTTCAAGACTTTGATAAAGGCCATTCTTACCAGGGTTAGGTGATATTTTAGGGTGGTTTTGATTTGCCTTTCTCTGATGATCAGGGATGATGGGCATTTTTTCAAATGTTTGTTAACCATTCGTGTGTCTTCCTCAGAGAAGGTTTTTATCATATCTCTTGAACAAAGGTAGATGGGATTGTTTACTCTTTTTCTGTTAATTAATTTGAGTTCTCTGTAGATTCTAGTTATCAACCCTTTGTCAGATTGATACCCTGCAAATATCTTTTTCAATTCTGAAGGTTGTCTCTTAGCTTTACTTTTTGTGTCCTTAGATGTGCAGAAGTTTTTCAGCTTAATTAATTTTCATTTGTTAATTTTTGTTGTGGTGGTGGTCACTGAAGTCTTTGTCATATGATCTTTCCCCAGTTTAACATCATCGAGAGTTTTCCCCACACATTCTTCTGAGATGTTTATCATGTTGTGTTTTAGATTTAAGTCTTTTATCCATCTTGAGTCAATTTTTGTAAGGGGTGAAAAGGTGTGAGTCAAGTTTTAGTCTTTCACATGTGGTTATCCAGTTCTCTCAGCACCATTTGTTGAATAGGGATTCTTACCTGATTGTATGTTTTTGTTTGGTTTGTCAAAGATCAGATGGCAAGTTGATCCTGGTTTCATCTCTCAGTTTTTTATTCTGTTCCATATGTCTATGTCTTTATTTTTGTGCCAATACCATACTGTTTTGATTACTATGGACTTGTAGTATAGCCTGTAAAATAAGTAGGCTTTCTTTTCTTAATGACTACTAAGGGACTCTTATAGCTAGGTAGCCTCACTAATATTTTATAGGAATTCACATTAACAATAGGATATAGTTGGAAGATCTCCTTCTTCCCAACTGCTGCTACCATCTCCCTGACTCCCTCAGTAGAGTTGCCATTCTTTATAAACATGGAACTACCAAAGTACACAGTGCATTGTAGTTCTCAGACTCCTAGCTAATTAACAGTCTTGTCTAGGACAAAATGACTCTCTCTAAATAAATGACTCATTGAATTACTTTGAAGATAATGTTTCCAAATATATGAGGAAACCAGTATGATAAATTTTCAACCATATAGTAAGCCATGCAAATTACAGAACAGAGGGGAAAAGCATGAGGAAGTTCTATCTGGAACAAGCTCCTTCTCAGAGGTGTCTCTTCCCTGGTCCTGTAGGGTAATTAGGTAATGACAACTTTCAAATAGCATTGACCTAGAAGAAGAGGCATTGCAAAAGGACACATGGGGTTTTCCAAAATTGTTATGTCTCACCAATATGTGGGGGCTGTGTATGTAGTATATGTCTTCTATCACTTCCCCTCTGGACACCAAGACTCTGTTTTAGATGTTTTTGAAGGGGGACAGGGTGTACACGCAAGGAGGTTCTGTTAGAACTAACTAAAGTCTTACAGGAAGTGTGAGAACCTCTTCTAACTTCACTGAATAAGCAGTAGGTAGCAGTCACAGGGAGCACTCATCAGATAAGAAGCAGAGGACCACAATGAGCTTCAGTGGCTTTCCAGAAAATGAGTGGCTTTAGAGAGTGTTCTGGGCTCAGTTTCATCTGTAACATATTCCTGAATGCTAGACTGATGAGTTATATCCACGCAGACTCTGCTTCTTTCTGTGTGACACGCCTGCTTTCATTCCTCTCATCTCAGTACTAAATAACTTTTTCTAAAGTTACTTTATGCTAATCTCCTCCCACAGCCCAGGTAACATAACTGATTTTAAACAAATTCTGTTCTATGTCTGTGGCAAGTGATAACATTTTTCTTGCTGACTTTCCTAACTTAATGTAGTTTTATTCCACTGCCCATTAGAACAAAAAGAAAAATCTGATGTGATTGTTATTCTCTTCACCCCATGAATGTGCATTTATATCTACAAGAATTTTCTTTTATTTATTTATTAATTCATTTATTTATTTAGAGACAGGGTCTCACTCTATTGCTTGGACTAGAGTGCAGTGGTATTATCATAGCTTGCTGCAACCTAGAATTTCTGGGCTCAAGCAATCCTCCTGCCTCAGTCAGATGAGTAGCAAGTGCACATCATTATGATCAGCTAATTTTTCTATTTTTGTATAGAAAAGGTCTCACTATGGTTCTCATGCTGCTCTTAAACCCTTGGTCTCAAGCAATCTTCTTTCGTTGGCATCCCAAACTGATAAGATTATAGGCATGTGACAGCATCCTGGGCCTGAATTTCTTCTTCTTATTATTTTTAAACCTGTCTTCTATTAAAATAACCAATGAACTCCATTCCTAAAACAGGACATTTATCTGGACACCTTGGAGAACCCTTCAAGAACCAAGTAAGTATGTCTATGATATTTTGGTCTAGTGAAGTGTGTCTGCTAAATTCCTACTTGGTTCCCAAGAGAACAGGCAGATCTTTAGCTAATAGATATTACGGTACACATGATGAAATATTTATCTCAATTCAGTAGATTTCATGTGATATTCCTTGCAATAAAGGTAATATCTTTTTGAAATATAGCCCTTACAATATAGATATTGATTGCATTTAAAAATATTATATGTTTAATAAAAGGTAAAGATAATTTTTTAGATTGGGAAAAATAAATATGTATGCATATCAGAGATAAGGCTGGGGTTCTATCTTGGTCTTTCCAACTTTAGTTAATAGTTACTGAGATCATAGGTATACGACAATTTTCTCTTTTTTGGTAGTTAGGTAGTTGGTAGTTTTCTAGTAAGGTGGAAATGATTTGGTTAAGTATTTTCTCCTTTCCATCTATGCCAGTTGTTTGACAGAAGTATAAGCTTTGCAGCCATGCAAATTGTTTCTTCTTCTTCCACACACTTCTGGGTTACTGTGACTTCAGTGTTTTCATTGTTAAATGAGGGTGAATGTGCACTGCTATGTTAAATAATAAGTGAAATACACATGTAAACAGCTTAGCTTAGTGTCTGGCATCTGGCAAGTACCTAATACATGTTAGCTATTGTTATCCTATGCTTCTTAGCAGATGAAAGTATTTTTGGAGCCTTGACTCTAAGATAGATGCTCAATGAATCTAACAGGATTTTTCCTGAGATTATTAAAGATTAGAAGAACTGCCCTCTCAAAGATATATATCTTTGGAGAAATAAATATGTAAGTAAGAAGAAATACTTCCCAACCTTCAAACAGTCTAAGAAGTGGTGAAATTTTAGTGCACAGAATGTGAGATCTGGGATTTTTTTTTTAATGTCTCTATTATGGTGACTAGTGTCATAGATACCATTGTATTTACACTTACATATTCATCTTTAAAATGGATATTTTGGATACTGTGGAATAGAATATTTTTGTCTCTCTAACCTTGCCAGAGCTCTTTCAGCATCTGTTTTTTACTATTATTGGAGTATGATTTTCAAGGGCTAAGAAACATGAAATGGAATGAACAGCAGGAAGTTCTACTGGTAGACTTTTATTGTCTGGGTATTTATTGAAATTTACTTGGGGTTTTTAAAAGAAAAGCATTCACTCCATTTCTTATTAACAAATCATGACATTCTATTTTATATATCTTATATTAAAAAAAACAGTTTAGTTGCAGAAGTTTAGACACTAGTTTAATAAGGATCGTTACATGTAAAACAACAGTAAAATAAAACAGAGCTCCATAATTAGATGTGTGAACTACCTGAGACCTTACTAAATTTAAGTTCTATAAATATTTTGTTTTAAGTATCTCAACGATGATACACTCTTATGTCTGTATTTGAGAAACAGCACCAATAATATAATAAACATATATATTGTTTTTTATGTTCTAGTACTATTCTGAGATCTTTTAAAATATTTGCTCACTGATATTTTATAAACAATAAGGCATAAGAATATTCAAGAAAAGAATATTCTTTTTCCAGTTCCTCCTTACTAAGGCACAGGTAAGATATTTCGTGGTCAAATCTTTTGAGAATGGATCTCTGCTCATATTTCTCACACTGTACCTTTCTTAATTTGTATAACAGATCTCTTTTATTCAGCCATTTACTTCAAGTTCTAAATTCTTACAAATTTGTTTACCAGAGATTGCTCCCTGGACATATTACATTTCTCTATCCATTCATCCTCATTTTTACTCATTCTCTTTTTATTTTTTTGTTGTTATTTATTTATTTATTTGTTACCATTTTTTTATTAAACCATATTTGTGTACATTAGTGCAATCATGGGACACAATGTGCTGACTTCATATACAATCTGTAATATTTTCATCAAACTGTTTAACATAGCCTTCATGACCTTTTAATCACTATATGAAGACATTTATATTCTACATTAGTAAGTTTCACTTGTACCTTTCTAAGATGCACCATAGGTGTGATCCCACCAATCACCCTCTCTTCACCCATCATTTTAAAACACATATTGATTATCTATTATATATCATGCATTGTATAAGTTCTAGAGATTCAGAAGACAATCCCTGGGCTACTTTGTTTGCTTTCTTTTTATCTATCAATTTCTTTATTTTCTAAGTTTTAAAAAAGCATTAAAATATGACTATGTACAAAATATGTGCACAGTTTATAGAGCAAAAATAAAATGAACACCCATCTATTTAACACCAAATTTAATAAACAGAAATTTTTCATAATTCTTAAAGCTTCCTCTTTTTCCAGGAGTTAATAATTTTTGTTAATTACTCCAAAGTTTTTTCTATAGGTGTACTCTATTCTTCAGTGCCTAAATAATGTATGTTTAGGTTTGGTTATTTATAAACATTTCATAAATGCAATGATTTTGTATTTGTTCTATAATTTCTATACTTTTTTGTGTTCAACCCTGCATTCTTATTGTGTCAATCAGTCCACTTTCATTTTTATATTGTATTGCATTCTAAGAAGAAGTAACATATCAATTCTACTTTATTTGACATTTGGATTATCAAAATTTTTCTGTCATAAATTTCCTACACAAGAACATTTAAAAAAATTTTTCATATTAATATGAGGGTACAAACTATTAGGTTACATTATTCACATTTGTTGGGTAAAATCCAAGTTGTAGTTGAGCCCTTCACACAGGAGGTATGCCATATACCCTTACACTGTGTCGGTTAGCTGTGAGCACAACTGTCCCCTTTGTCCTCATTTCCTCACTTGAATTTAGTATTTTTCTCTTGTGTGAGCATGTAGTTGTTCACCTACTGGTTTCATATTAGTATTGAGTACATTGGATACTTGATTTTTCATTCTTGTGTTACTTTACTAAGGAGAATGTTCTTCAATTCCATCTAGGTCAATACAAAAGATGTGAAGTCTCCATCTTTTTTATGGTTGACATGTACCACAGTTTAATCCATTAATGGGTTGATTACACATCTTACACAAGAACATTTTTATACTTTTTCTAGAATAAATGTAGATGTTACATGACCAAGTTGTAAAGTATGCACATTTCCACTTATATCGCAAAGGTATTTTATCAACTTACTGTTACATTAGTCTATATAATGGTTTCTGTTGACATACACATGTAGTCTTATCAAGAAATAAATGGAACACTCAAAGTGAGTAATCTGAAAAGAGTTTAATTAAGGAATTATTTGCATTAAGTAGGGTGATAGAGAACCTATTAGGGCGTAGTGAACTACTCCAAGATTAAGAAAAGCACGGGACTATTGCCATCCCTGTCCCTGAAGGAGAAAAGTAGAGAGATCTTTGGAACTTGAAGTCAGTAGCTATATTTGAAGGGTCTTCTAATGTGAGTCATGGCTTTGAGCTTAAGAAGAGGGACACAGACAACTTGCAATGACCTAGAAAGTAAGCAGCTTGGGGAAGAAGCACTTTGCGCTCACTCTTCTGTTGCTCCCCAATCGTACACTTTGTGACCTCAAGGGCTGATGCCAATTGGAAGTTAAAGGGGATGGGAGGACATGAATGTCGTGTAGAAGTAAACCCCCCTAGGCATATGTCAGCCTTCCTGGCTACACATAGTAGCCGTCTAGTAACAATGAGGAGTACATTTGATATTCGTAGCACATGTGATAGCTTCAGACATTCAATTTGTGCTAACTGGTGAGTGTGAAAGAGTCCTCAGTAGCTAATTGTATAGAATATCTTTTCATGTATGTATTGAATGTTCATATTTCTTTTATAAAATTACTATTTGTGACATTTGTTCATTTTTATTATGTTGCTTTTATTTTCTCTTATTAATTTATAGGAGTTCTTTATATAGTCTGTATAATAATTCTTTCTTGGTATTAGTGTTGAAAATATCTTCTATCAAATTACGATGTGGGTTTTCACTTTGATTTTTAGTTTTCTGAAGAGGAAAAATAAGTTTGATGTTTAAGAAGTAGAATTTACCATTTTTTATGGTTGTTGCACTTAGTGAAGATTTCAGAAATTTAGATATTAACTACTTCAAGATAATTGAACTTCATTTGCTTTTAAAAGAGTCAGATAAAGACTTCCATATTCAATGATTTAATCCATCTAGAGTGCATTTTTTCCACTTAAATAACAAATTGGCTGACTACTAGTCAAGTATTAGTACAATTTATCTGCCTCTCTAGGTATTCTACAGGTTGGGTGTCCACCTGGGCATCAATGTGGTCTGAGTTTTCAGTTCTCTCCCAATGATCTATTTGTTCCTCCCTGAATCAAAAGCATATTTACTTAATTACTATAACTTTATCGTAGGACAAAATATCTGGAAGGGAAAATTCCATCAAATTTCCTGGGAAATCCTACTGTTATTTTGTTCATAACTTAATCACACCTGTAAATAAGTCCATTTGGAGAGATTTTTGGAGAGATTTGATCATTACAGTCAGGATTCTGGCAGGTTTATTCTTATATGCCTTACTTTCTGTGGCTCTTGTATTATCTATTTTATTACAGTTTATATATGTATCAGGGCTTCCGAATTTAATTAAATTGTGTAAATTGATCTTAATATTTCACAAGCTCAATTCTAAAAGTCTTTTTGATTCCTTTGGATTTTCAATGCATGTAATATATTATTTGCAAATAATGCCAACTCCATTCATTCTTTTTCAATCCTGATGGCTTCCCTAAATTTTTCTTAAACCATTGTACTCACTAGTAAAATAGTCAATAATTGTAATTATAATGAGTATTGTGCATTGTTCCTAATTTTAAAGAGAATCATGGGACTACTGTGTTACTAAGAACAAAGTTTTGCATAAATATTCATCTATAAATTGAAGAAGTTTACTTTTTCTGATTACTATATTAAGTTTTATTTGAGCAAGCTTGTTTTCTTCTGGATGGGTTTCCACAAATACTAGTTCCATATTCCTAGAAAAAAGAATTAAGGTTAAGAATTAAGTATTAAAATTGTTTTTCCACTAGTGTTATTTAAAAGTTGTAAAGTTAAAATTCAAGTTCAGAATTAAGTTCCTCTCTGGATGGTGGCACTGATAATTTAAAAATTTTTATTCCTCAGGTTTTCACCAAATACTTTCCCACATGTTGGGATTCAGAGCTAAATAATATTATTTTTTAAAAGCTAATTTCTTGATTCACCCAAAATATTAAATTATTATGTAGAGGCATTTAGCACTAGGAGAGAAATCTTTTTGCTAAATTTTTGGTCTGACTTTTTCTGTAAGTGGAATGAAATTGCTACTATTTTGCAATTATTATATTCTCCCTTAAAGAAACATACATATAGAAAATTATGTGATTCATTGTCTTGAACTTGATTTCTTCTTGGATCTTAAATTCACTTGAAAGAACTAGTTGTAATCTCAGCATAATCCTGTGGCCATCACTTTTTCTTTTGTTGGTAATGTTTTACAATTTCAACTTTTCCCCAATTGATCAATTTATTTAATGCAGTGCTAATCAAAATGCAGAAGTTGAGACACAGATTGTAAGATTCATATTGGAGACAGAAAAATACTAAAAATGACAAGACAACTTTGAAGAAAGGAACCAAAGCTAAAGAACCTACATTACCAGCTATTAAAATGTATTACAAGTCTATAGCAATTAAGTAATGGCATTTGTGCAAGGATAAATAATCAATGGGTTTTAGCCTTCATATGAAAGCTATAAATTAGCTTCATATTAGGGCTGAGTACATTGGATACTTTTTCTTCCATTCTTGAGATACTTTGCTAAGAAGAATATGTTATAGCACAGGAATACAGGGATAGGGGAAAGGGAGGGGAGGGGTGGGGGGAGGATGGGTAGAGGGAGGGCAATTAGTGGGAACACACCTACGGTGCATCTTAGCAGGGTACTGGCGAAACGTATTAAAGGTAGAGTATTAATGTCTTTATATAGTGATCAAGGAAATGCCATGAAGGATATCTGTAACAGTATGATCAAAAT
>CAUYON010002679.1:0-11436 GCA_963573935.1 Arctocebus calabarensis | reverse complement strand
TCCTCTCCTCCCTTTCCCTTTTCCCTGTATTTTTGTGCTATAATTGGGTTTTAGCCTTAATATGAAAGCTATAAATTAGCTTCATATTAGGGCTGAGTACATTGGATACTTTTTCTTCCATTCTTGAGATACTTTGCTAAGAAGAATATGTTCCAGCTCTGATGGTTCTTACTATTAGCATTAACATGGATTCATGGATTCTGGGAATTGGATCCTACTTCCCCATAGACTTTGGGGGGAGTTTAAATAGCTTTATATATAGGCTGTCCATAAAGTTCGTGTTGTCTATTTAAATTGCACATGAACTTTGTGGACACCCCGGGTATAAAGTCTTAAGCAGTCTGCCATCCCCTGAAAGGTAAGTAAGTGCTGAGCACTCCCTTTCTTCTCCCTACAAGATTGCCAAAGAACCTGGTTTATAGGAAGATCACACCATCACCCTTCAATATTTTTTTAATGCACATCAGAACACCCCTCCTCTTCATTCCCTGTAAAAGTGCATTTCCCTGTTGGGTTTGAGAACAGCCAGTGTTGGAATACAAAGTTAAATATCTGTGTTAGAAAATTTCCAGGTTATATTAAGAGAATCAATAAATAACAGTTTATACCTAGGAATCTAACAAATAACCCACAAAAATCACTTTACTGAAAACTTCAATTATCCAAGACACAGCTGAGAATAAGAATGTTAAAGAAAAAAAAAGATGTCAAGTGCAAACTAAAAAGAATGTACAAAGTCCATGCACTGAAATTTAGGTATTATTTACTGTTAGTTTATGCTAAGTTCTAACCACCTTAGAAGCACCGCATTAAAAGAGAGTGCCTTCAGAAAAGAACTAGGAACAGAGGAGGCAGACGATACACAAAACACATTTGGACAGCAGAGAGGTCCAGCTGGCCAGGGAGAAGACAGACAACCTGCTGCACTAGCGTGGGGCAGCTTTGTCATCACAGCCCATCATGGCATCAGGAAGACCCCAGTCACAAAAATGACTAACACGTATTTCCACCAAATAAGATGCTATCAATAATTTCTTAGTACAGAATTGGCTCATCAGTTTCCATTTCAATATCTACATGCAATAGCATAAATGGCTCTATTTTGTATTTCTTCGAATTGTTTAAAGGAAAAGCTGCATCTCTCAAGGGATAATTGCAATTATTGTAAAACTGATTCATTTGGAACATTTGACTTCCCAATTGAGGACAGATGAGAGAGGGAAGTTGTCTCCTAAGAGTGTGTCTGGGCTACATTCTTTGTATAGGGCTCTCTCCACAGCTTATCAGGAAGGAAGGAAGGAAGCACAGCCTGCATCTGGTGGGGACCAGGCTCAGAAGGCAGGCTCTGGCGGGGCAGGTGAGTGGACAGCCCCTGCCTCCAGTTTGGAATCCAGAGCTGAGAGTATCCATCACCATTGGGACGAGCCCATCTAGCTTCTGGAAGCTCAGAGCCTTCAACGTGAGGCTGGGCCCCCAGGGAAGCGCACGAGGAAAAGGCCGGGCTACAATTACAGGTTTATTCTTCCAGCTGAAACCAAATCCAAGAGTTCACTTTTGCCATCCAGCAAGTCATCACTTGGTAACAGAGAGAAATTAATAAGTGGGGAAGAGGAGTTAAGTTAGTGTGGGGAGGAAAGTACAGCCAGGCCGAGAGGCCCATTTGTAGAAAGATGAAATTTCGTGGGTTAGATAATAGAGACTGTCAGTGAAAATTGCTGATTCTAGGTCCTTCCTGGTATCAATTCCAAGGGGGAGGGAAAATGAGAAGGTGGCAGAAATGAATATAAATAAGAGGGCTGGAAACAGATTGCAATGATCGGATGTCTGCTATGCTTCGTCTCCAAGCATGTTCTTCCAAAGAAAAAATTATTTGGTTGTCCATGACATTGATCCACAGTCCTTTCTAACCAGCAACTTTAAAAATTTCACTGTTTGATTCTAACCATGTTTTCCCATCACAATGTGTCTAATTTACCAGTTTTTTTCTTTATACCACTCTAGTAAAAATTTTTTTCTTTCTTTCTTTTTTTTTTTTGGAGACAAGCTCTCACTCTGTTGCTGGGGAGAGAGTGTAGTGGCATCATCATAGCTCACTGCAACCTCAGACTCCTGGGCTCAAGCAATCCTCCTGCCTCAGCTTCTGGAACAGCAGGAACTAGACCCCCATGCCACCATACCCAGCTAATTTTTTTATTTTTTATAGATATGGGATTCTTGCTATGTGGCTTGGGCTGGTCTCAAACTCCTGGCCTCAAGCAATCCTCCCCTCATCCTCCCAAACTGGCATTAGAGGTATGAGCCACCATACCAGACCTAGTAAATAATTTTGTAACTGGTTTCTACTATTGATTTTTTTCTCCATTAAAACAAAACAAAAACACAAATGTAAGGAAAGGGTCAGTGAATGTGAATGTGGCCTATGGATTATGCTGGCTGTATTGTTTTAAACTCCAAATCAGGGTAAAAGGTCTAGAAAGGAAATGTTGCCCTTTACTTGTGAATTGGTATAAAACAAACCTTATAGAAGTATAAAATTAAACGACATTGAGCTCTAGACAGAACTCACATTTTGCCCAAGTTACAGAGTGACATGGAGTCAGAAGGTGTGTTGGGGGAGGGGAAGATGGCAGTCTTACCAGTGAACTGTGCTGATGCCATTTCCAGTAACTTTCACTGGATGTCAGGCTACTCAGCTAAACTCAAAAGGAATATGCTTTTGAAAAGGGAGATTTGGGGGAATTTTATTTTTCATAAAAAGGATAATAAAAACCTGTGTTTTAATGAACAGAAAACCTTAAATTAGGAGAATCTCTGCTACCTGAAGAAATTTTCTAAGAAAGAGGCTCTCTAAATTGGAGGGGGCTTCCACCTTCTGAGATCTGTGTGGGCATGCTGGAGGGGCCCGTCCTGCTCCAGAATCACACAACTCAACCCTACAGTACTCAAAGTCAAACTCTAAGGACAAATGAAGGAGTTTTAACAAAGTTGTCCTGGAAGTTGGACCACCCTGGGAAATGGCTCCAGTGAGGCCAGGGCCCCTTCGACCCATCTCTGGTGTGTCCCCCCTTATTGAGAAGCACCATGACTCAGTGTTGGAAACTGCAGACCATTGCTGGCTCTCCTGCTCCACCCCCTCACCCGCCCCAGGCCTCAGCTCTGAACTTCAGTTTCTCCGGCTTCTCCCCTTGGCAGGGACTCTCCTCTGCCTCTCTAGCCAAGGCTCCCGGAGCGCTGAGCACCTGAGTGCCCATCCTCAGCCACACTGCTGGGGCCCATAGTGCTATAGGGAGGCCTCTCCAGAGATGGGTGGGAAACAAGGTCACAGCAGGCAGTGGCATTGTCCCCCATGGGTGAGGAGGGTGCGGCCTGGTATTAGGCAGCTGGAGCCCTCATCTTGTGGGCATATCTACCACCTTTCTTAGCTTCAATTCTATGCTCTTTTCCATTAAACCAGCAAGAAGAGGTGGCACCCCTAGGGCAAAAGTTATTCATTGTTCCATGAACCTTCTAAGATCTTCCTCCCTAAGGGCTCCATTTATACTTTTAAAGGGTCCTAAAGAATCACAGAGAAGGAAATAAACGTTTCCTATGTGGCCAAATTGCTCTGATAGGACTCAAAAATGGAAAAAGCAAAAATGATATATTTATTTTCTGGTTCCTGTAGTATTAAAAACTCCTATGCAACCAAACATAAACAAACAAAAAACCCCACCACCACCACACACCAAAGTCAAGTATGGTAGGGTTAGGATCTCAAAAAATTAAAATGCTATTCTCAGTGTTCCCAGAATTTGTGTTGGAGTTTTCGCTCTGAAGCTGATACCACTAGGAAAATTACATTAAAAATAATTTCCTGCATTTACAGTGATGTGTTTCTGTTGATTACAGAGCTTTCTGAAAACAGTTAATTTAAATGTCATGTGATCAGAGGTGCAGCCGACATTGGGAATTAAGTGCCAAGAGACCAGGATCCAAAGGCCACACATAATGCCCTGCAACTTTCTCTGCTTGATTAAAACTATTTGAGAAAGGTAATTGCTACTTCTGAAAGTAAAATTGATGAGAGAATTTTCTGAGTGCTGTGTCTGCTGCAGACTGGGGATATGGACTAAGTGGCAAAAACAACAAAGCCAAAGTTGGGAAAAGCGAAGCCAGTGGCGCCCGGCCTGTGCCCTAAAGTGCCCCATACCCAGCCCAAGGAGGGCAGCTCCCCAAACAGCCTGGGGTGTGCTCCCTGAGGACGATCTCTCCCGGCTCAGGGCTCCTAGTCTTCCTCAGCCTCAGCTCCGAGGCCTCCTATCTTCCTTCCTCCCTTCTGCCCAGGCAGGTGATCTCAGCGGCCTCCCAGCCCACAGTGCATAGAGGCAGAGAGCCCTGCACCTCAGCGCTGCGATGGCGATCCGGTGCTCCGTCCTTGCCACCTGCAGTTGCCCAAGGCCCAGACCTGAGACCTTCCGGGAACGCGCTCCTCTCCTAAAAATACCAAGACCTTCCGGGCTCCAGGGCAGTTGGATCAGCGAGCACCTTTCTACTCGCCCTAGCTCTGCTGGTAAGCTGGGAGTAAGCAAAGCACAGAAGATGCCGGTGTTTCTCACGTTGCTCCAAGGACCTGTTTCCCTCAGTCTCCCAACTGCGACTCCCAGATGTGGCCCGTGCTCTGGAACTCGCTCTTGGCCTTCTCTGACCTTCCCCAAACTAGACTCCTTGGTCTCGGAAACCATGCCCAGGAGTCCGCGGGCACCGAGCTGCGTACGAGTCAACGCAGCGCGCACCAACACTCGCGTTCAAAGAGGGCGGTGCAGGGACACGTCGGGGCTGCGCCAAGCGTGGCACCGTGCGGGAGCTGCTCGGCCTCCCTCTCTCAGATTCGAGGATAACAGTTCTGAGCCCCGCCGCTTGCGAGCCCGCCCAGACTGCTCCCCGCTAAGGGTACGGTTTCCAGAGGGCCAGGCCCGCGTAGGGAGTCTCAGGTCTCGGGAGCGCCCGGCAGAATCCCAGTCCCCAGGCCCCTCGCCCCCACCGCCCCGGACCAAACTGCTCAGCCTCAAAGGCTGGCAGCCGTCGGGTGGGAGGGACGCCCAACTCACCTTGGTGAATTTGACCTCCAGGTTGCGGATGGGGCGCGGCAGGGCAGGCGGCTTCCTGTCCGGCTGTCCGTTTTCCACGGCCCCGTTAGTGGTGGCCATGGCTCCTCCGCTCACCCTGGCCCGAGTCTGCGGCGCACCGGTTCCGCCTGGGCGCTGCGCAGCTTGCTAGCAGGGTGACAGCTCCCGGCCGCTTTATGGAGCGCCCCACGCCTCTCGCCCGAGGGGGCCGTCTAATTGGCTACAGGATCGGAGGAAGGGAGGGCGGGCGGCGCGAGGGAGAGGAGGGGGCCGGCCCGCCTCACCCCACCCCGCCCGCCGCTCCTGCCGGAGCCGGGCCACCTCCCGCCCCGCCCGAGCGCAGGCTGCGCCGCCCGCGTGCTGCGGACTGCCGGGGCCACCGAGCTGTGCGCTCTCCATTCCAGCAGGCTGCCCTTGGACGAGCTCCCCAAAGCTCCGCCGGGCCCGGAAGTCCCAGGGCTCGGACGCCGGGCCGGGCAGGGAGTTAGGGAGCAGGGGCCGCAGTGACCGCAGTGGCTGGCTTTCTGCCTGAAGTCCAGGGGTTAGCCCGCCGCACCTGCAGGCCCCTGGCCCCACCGCTCTGCTCTCTCGCCCAACTTCGGCCGGCGCGCTGCGATCCAGGAATGAGCGCTCGCCCTGGGGCCTTGCTCAGTGCCTGGGGTCTGGGCTCAAGGCCAGCGGTCCCGCGTCGCTGTGCGCTTGACTGGCCTAGGGTCCAGCCGCCCAGTCACTGCTCACAGGACAAACGCCTGTCGCGCTCTACCTGGCCCGAGCTGGGGCAGCCGGCGAGTGCACTCTGAGCCCAGCTAACTCAGAATTTCCCCGCAGCCCAGGGGCTTCAACGGCAAGAGGCAGAAGGCGAAAGTAAAGCGTCAGGCTCTGGCAGCGCTGCGCTCCGGAGCCGATGCACCACCGGCCCCTGGCCTTCACAGGCGCACCCTGCCCAGAGTCTTGCGGAAATTTTCTAAGTGCTGTGTGGATAAGTGACCTGAACAAGAAGCGCCAAAGCTGGGGAAGGTGAAGCCAGTGACTCGCAGCCTGTGCCTCTAAAATGCCCGATACCCAGCCCACGGGGAGCAGCACACCCCAAACAGGCTGGGGTGTCCTCCCTCAGGAGACACTCTTAATGAGTTCAGGTCCTCTGATGGTGGAAACGTCTCGTACTGCTAGGGCTGTGCCAGGAGAAGTGGTCAGGCGCCCGGGCATTGGCAAGCCTACCCATCCACGCCAGGCTCATTGACTCTGCTGAGTTCCCGAGTGATGCCACCTCTATTCTCAGCGGCTCCAGCCAATTCCTGGTTCCTTGTCATCTCAGTTGGCCCCATGGCTCCAACTTAGGAAAACATCTGGACAGATGTGTCATGCCATGGCCCCTGGCTGGATGCTGAGCCCTAGTGTCTGACTGGGCTCTATGGACAGACCTTCCCTGCACATGGGCGGGACACCTAAGGCTAGTGCACCCACTAGTGAAGTCGTTCCAGACTGAACTCCTATTTCAAGACTTCATCTGGGATCCTGGGTGGGTGAACTTATGTCACTAGGCCAGAACTTAAAAGAAAAAACAAAAACAAAAACTGAGAATTTGTAGAGGAAAACGTGTTAATGAAATAATTGCTGGATTGGAATTGTGTTCCTCTCAGCTGGGAAACAGCCTGTTTGCTTGAAGGTGGACAGCCACCACTTTGCTGGTCATAAAGGTAGGAATGAAAGCTACCTGACCTCACAGCCAAAGATACCCTGTGACCCGAGGTGTCTGGCCAATTGTAATGATGCTGACGGTCTCACCTGCAGCTCCCTGAGTCGGTACTCACGTGATCCTGGGAGCCTGAGATCAGTGCAAAACACTCAGCTATAGGCCTCGTCACAACAGGTGGCTCCTGGAGAGCAGGTCACGAGGATGGGCCAAGCTCTTGGCTTGTTCAGACAGGCAGGCTGTACTTGTACTCCCCTTGGCTTGCTATTTGGCAGGAGGGGTGGGGGCAACATGCTCTTCTCCCATTTTACGGGTGAGTAAACAGAGGCATGCAGATACTTGTCCCAGACATCACCATCAGCAGAGGAATCAAGGCCAGGCTGTGTGGGTTTGGGTGGTGCAGCACATTCTTCCATCTCATTTTTATCAAGGTGAGCACCTGTCCTGTGGTGGCCCCATGTCACTGGGGCTCCCCAGGATATAGTGAAGGTACCAGGTGCTTTGCAGGTACAAAGGTAGTGGCACCACTTGGTTGTGCTTTTCCTAGGAAAGAAATTGAAAAGCCCTGGTTTCAATGATGGTGACAAAAGAGGATGGGGAGGAGGACTTATTTTTTCTCACAGTTCCTGGGTATCTGGGAGTGAGGTGGGTTCCCCGAGCACTGGAAGTGGCAGAGAAGCTGCTTCTGACCACATCCCTGAACTAATCTGAGTTAGGTACCCTGGGACTGGATGCTTGAGCTCTCTGAACTTCAGTTTTCTTTTCTGCAATCTCCTTCCCTTTCTGTATATGTTGGTTCTTAAGTTTCCTCCTCTTCATGGAGATGGGTTCCTTTTAGGGGCTTTTCTTCTCAGAAATCAGCAAATTCCCTTCACCTCTCCTGGCTTGTGGGAGCTCTCTGAGCCCTTCTGTTAATTTCGTTGTGAAAAAAATTTTTATTTTGTATTCAGTTCTGCAGTGCTCCCAGGCACAGGGTGAGATGAGTGGCCTGATGGGCTGCTTGTCTTCTTGGTGTGTCAAATCATGTTGATGGTTTGTTCATTTGATGAACACATAGTAAAAATAAGCATGAATGAAAGGCTAAGACAAAATGGAAGTCGAGGAATCTCCCCCTAAACTCAACCTACTTCCATTTTTAAACCTGTAAGCATTTGTGGGTGTCATGGAGATGTGTAGTAAATGTAATTAATAATGATGATGACAGTAATGGCGCCCCCATTGAGTTTTACTGTATTTCAAAACTGTGTACCTGAGTTTCACTGAAGGGTGCCCAGGTTTGCCAAGGGCCCTTACTGTTCCCAGAGCCCATCCAGGCCATTCAACTCACTCCATGCCTGGGAGCTGAGGCCAGGATCTAGGATGCAGGTATGTGACCTGATCATAGGCTCCTTCGGGGGAGACGGTTCCCTGATGAAAGGAAGCTAGTGTAGACCACCCCATTGGGCAGCTCTGAGGTGGGACCTTTGGTGATTAGGGCAGATGATCTAACATAAGTTTTCTTGGTTATAAAATGAAGTGACACATGTCCCTGAGGTGACTTCACTGTGGTATTGACTCCCTGCTGGTATCAATGAAGTAGATCCCATGTGAATCGCCCACTGATATCCCAACTTAATTTGAATAGAGAACTGCTTACATTTTAGGCTCACTATAAAGTAAGATCTTTCAAGCCTGCTCTACACTGCAACACTGTTCTGTCCTCAGGGAACATGCAAACAAATGTGTTCCCCTGTGAGTTTACTTCAGTAGTTATACCAGAGGCAAGAGCATCCCAGGCTGAAGGAAGATGAGCTGGTAGACACACAACCAAGGCAAAGAGAGAGGAGCTACCACACCTACCACTAGCCTTCTTTCTGCTGCTTTCTCTTTATCCCTGCTGGTCCTTTCTGGCCCTGATGGAAGGTGTTCCACATACTATGTTAGTTTGGTGTAAATCAGACTTAGATAAGCCAGAAGCAAATAGAGAACTAATTACATAAAACCAACACAATATTTGTGTGTCAGGCCTTGATCAGGCCTCTCTCATGCATACAGCCTGACAGTTCAAAGCTGCTAGAACTTTCCTCTTGGTCTGCCTTCTAGAGGTTGAGAGTTGTGAAAAGGGCAGGAGAGAGCATGGTGGATAGGGTAGCGATAGCTGGTTGAGCACCAAATTCTTTTCTTTCTTGCCAGTGGACCCTCATATTATTGAGGGCAGCAATATGCTTTGATAAAATATTATTTCCCTGCCCCTTTTGCAGACTGGAGTGGTTGAAGAGATACACGTCCAAGGCAAAGTCTTTGGTTTGGGCTTCCTGAGAAGCTCTTTACATGGGACTAAGTCAGCAAAGAGGCTCTCCATTCCTGCTGCCTGGAACCCAGACATGATGACTTGGTCTCTGACAGCAATCCTGCAACCATAATGTAATTCTGAAATGGAAGTTATGTGGTAACCAAGTTGGAACAGACACATAGGAAGAGTTTAGGTATGGATAACCCTGGAATCAGACTTTCAGCCCTGGATTTTCTTTCTTTCCTTCATTTTCCATGTGAGCAAAGGGTAAATTCTGGTATTAAACCTACCATTTTGGTTTTCTCTTATATATGATTGAACTTAATCTTAAGCAATATAGCTGGCTGTTGGCCATGACTATGATAGGAAAAGCAAACTTCTAAGCTGAAGTTAGTGGAATAATTATGTTATTTTTGTATAAAATACCAACACATTAAAAAAACGGTTTTTCTGGCTTGGTGCCTGTGGCTCAAGCAGCTAAGGCACCAGCCACATACACCTGAGCTGGTAGGTTCGAATCCAGCCTGGGCCTGCCAAACAACAATGATGGTTGCAACGAAAAAATGGCCGGGCATTGTGGTGGGCGCCTGTAGTACTGTACTTGGGAGGCAGAGGCAGGAGACTCGCTTGAGCCCAGGAATTGGTGGTTGCTGTGAGCTTTGATGCCACAGCACTCTATCCAGGGTGACAGTTTGAGGCTCTGTCTCAAAAAAAAAAAAAGACCAAGACCCTCTCTCAACTAGAAATAGAAAAATTGACCAGATGTTGTGGTGGACACCTGTAGTATCAGCTACTTGGAGGCTGAGGCAGGAAAATCATTTGAACCCAGTAGTTTGAGGTTGCTCTAAGCTAGGCAGACACCATGGCATTTTAGCCTGGGCAATAGAATGAGAATCTGTCCCAATTCTTTATAGTGGTACTCAATCCTTTTTTTTTTTTGAGACAGAGTCTCACTATGTCCCCCTCAGTAGAGTGCTGTGGCATCTTAGTTCACAGCAACCTCAAACTCCTGGGCTTAAGTGATTCTCTTGCCTCAGCCTCCTAGTAGCTGGGACTACAAGCGCCGGCCACAGCGCTTGGCTAGTTTTTTTTTTTTTTTTTTGCAGTTTTTGGCCGGGGCTGGGTTTGAACCCACCACCTCCAGCATATGGGGCTGGCGACCTCCTCCTTTGAGCCACAGGCGCCCCACCATCTCCAGCATATGGTGCTGGCTATTTTTTTGTTGCATTTGGCCCCAGCCAGGTTCCAACCTGCTAGCCTGAGTGTATGTGGCTGGCACCGTAACAACTGTGCTACAGACGCCGAGCCTACGCCTCTAATTTTTTTTCTCTTGTTATATTTCACTGATCATTCCCTGCCACAGAAGTGACAATGAGGACATAATCTTCTCATTCCCGGTTTCAAAGACAATGTTTCTAATGTTTGCATTCTCCACTCTCTGGGATAATGCTGTCTCTAGACTTTTCTTTTTCTTTTCTTTCCTTTCTTTCTTGCTTTTTTTTTTGTTTTGAGTCAAGAGTCTTGATGTGTTGCCTAGGCTGGACTACAGTGGTGTCATCATAGTTCATAGCAACCTCAAACTCCTGGGCTCAAGTAATCCTTCTGCCTCAGCCTCCCACATAGCTGGGACTTCTGGTCCCCACAACCTTACCCAGCTGATTTTTTTTTTTTAATTTAGAGACAGAGTCTTACTTTGTCGCCTTCAGTGAGCCACCGTGCCTGACAACAGATTTTAGTTTAGGATCCAGACACAGCCTGCAGATCTTAAGTTACAATTCACATGTCCTTGTTTATAGAAAGCCCTGCAAGGAATTTTCTTTTTCTTTTCTTTTTTTTTTTGAGACACTATGTTGCCATCAGTAGAGTGCTGTAGCATCACAGCTCACAGTAACCTCAAACTCCTGGGCTCAAGAAATTCTCTTGCCTCAGCCTCCCAGGTAGCTGGGACTATAGGTGCCCACAACAACACCTGGCTATTTTTTTGTTGCAGCTGTTATTGTTGTTATAGCTGGCCCTAGCCAGGTTCGAACCCACAAGCCTCAATGTATGTGGCCGGCACCCTACCCACTGAGCTACGAAGGCCGCCCTGAATTTTCTTAATGAATAATCGGTAGGGACAGATTTTCACAGATGCATGAGGTCTTTACTTTCTCTTTTGCATAAAGATCTAGAGGGTAGTCCTGAGATTTTTCTTTTCTTTTTTTTTTTGAGACAGAGCCTCAAGCTGTCACCCTGTGAGTGCCGTGGCATCACAGCTCACAGCAATCTCCAATTCCTGGGCTCAAGCGAGTCTCCTGCCTCCGCCTCCCAAGTAGCTGGGACCACAGGCGCCCACCACAACGCCCGGCCATTTTTTGGTTGCAGCC
>CAUYON010002677.1:0-11697 GCA_963573935.1 Arctocebus calabarensis | reverse complement strand
GGTTACTCTGTGTTGGATTCTGAGCTGTGGAGGAAAACCAGCAGTTAGGTCACCACGCCCCCCACAACAACTCCACAACAATTGGAAAGGAAAATCAAACCTTCCCACTACCACACACCCAGTGTACAGTGTTGGAAAGTCCTTGGGTGATTGGCCCAGTTGAAGAGGTATCAATCAATTGTCCCAGCCAGTACCAACCTCAAATCAAAGAGTTGAAAAGTCTCTGGCGACTAGACAGCGGAAGTCTGGTGGCTGCTTTAGTATAACTCGCTCCAGGGTTCTGTGAGGTCAGGAGGGCCCTCCCAGCCAGTAAATTAGCCTCGGAAGGTTGATGCCTCTTTCCTCGCCTTGCACCTCTGGTCACCCTGCAGGGCTGTGCTCCAGTTCCCTCCAATGGTCAGATGCTCTAGAGGTTTGTGCCTGCCTACGTCACACGGGGCTCTGTGGCTCCTCAGCCAGTCCACCAGTTATCTCGGTGTTGGCAGAGGGGGAGGTGAAACCTGACAACCTGGGTGCTTGATAGAGGATGGGATGATTCACTCAGTTCCAGCCCTGTCTCTGATTGATGTAAAGTAGATGAAAAAGCTGATAGAACAGAACAAGTTCACAGAATTTCTGCCCTGTGGAAGAGATGCTGGGCTGCTAATAGTCCTGACTCAGTGTGTGAGCTTCAGCCCTTTGTCTCAGCAGTCATCCCCTGAGGGCCAGGTGTGGCCAAAATTTAGCAAAGCTTTCTCAGTGCTGGGCTTGGTGCCTCCGGGACCTCCTGTCCTTCGCCCATCCACCTTTTGGCTTACTCTCCTCTCAACACTCCAGAGCCAGGAGAACAGCACAGACCAGCGGCAGCCCACACCCTGTCCACACCCCTGAAGAAAGTGTCCAAGAATCTGGACTTCATGGGGGACAGACCTCCAGACCTCAGGGTGAGAGTAGAGGGGAGTGCCGGGAGTTCCAACTTGCAAGTAGAGAATATATACAGTTTTATGCAGCTTTATGCCTGGCAGGAGAGTGCTGCGGCACCCTAGTAGGGGAAGGCGTTCGGTTTTTAGAGGGTCTCTCCCGTGGGGTAGAGTGGGAGGACATCTGAACTCTGCTTGCTTGTTTGTATGGAGGTATGGAGTATACTGCGAGCTGTTCTCTTGGAGGAGGGGACTCCTGTCCACTTGGTGATGTGCTCTGTACCTTTTATTTGTATCCTTGGGGTCTCAGGTCACTCCAGCAGGGTTGATGTGCGTTCCTCGACCTTGTCTCTTGGCTCAGCTCCAAACCGTTGGCTTTCTCGCTAAATTTCTTTCCTTTAACTCTCCTTCTGGACAGGAGCATCTGCAGAAAGCTGGCTACAGACTGCCATCTTGGCTCCTCCAGCACTGGTTTTTAAATCTTGTAAATATTAAGAACCATTTAAAATTACCATTTTATAGATTAAAAAAAAATTACAAGACACCAATATCTTAGAGTTTACTCAGATGCCTCCCCCCTAGAATCAGATTTCTCATTACCATTCACGTCAACATCATAGTCCTTCGTCATCTAAGCCATCATCATCTCTTTGGAAAAAAATGGTTTTTAAGATATAATTCCCATAGTATATAATTTATCCATTTTGAAGTGAACGATTTGTTGACATTTACTATATTCACAGAATTATGCAATCATCCCACAATCTAATTTAGAATGCTTTTGACATTTCTTGCCCCTCCAAAAATGCATACACTTTAGAAATTACTCTTCGTGTCTCTATACCTTCTTCCCCAGGCCTAGCAACTGCTAATTTACTTCCATTTTGACAGATTTACCTATTCTTGACTTTCAATATAAATGAAATCATACAATATGTGATCTATCATTGCTGTCTTCTTTCACTCAACAAAACAGTTTCAAGGTTGTAGCAAATACCAAGACTTCATTTTTCTTCTTTTATTGCTGAATAATCTATTTTATGGATAAACTATGCTTATTTATCTATTCATCAGTTATTGGACATTTGGGTTATTTCTGTCTTTTGACTATTGTAAATAATGCTATTATAAAATATTCATGTACAAATTTTTGTGTGGATATATATTCTTGGATATATACCAAGGTGTAAAATTACTTGCTAATATGGTAAATTTATGTTCCATAGTCCTACATTTACTTTTCATCAGCTGTTGCTCTAATTTTATCTCTTGCAATTTTCTCCCTCACTTATTCATCTCAACTACCCTGAATTTATCATTGATCACACCATGCCCATTTCACTTTATATATATTATCCTCCCTAATCACTCTGCCTATAGTTTTCTGTCCCCAGTTCCTTCACTTCCTCTGGGTTTCAGGTATCATATAATATTAGTAGGGAGTTCTGCTTGATCCCTTAAAATAAAATAACATTTCTCCAAATATCTCTAAAGTTCTGATCTGCTTTATTTTTCTTCAGAGAACTTATACTGCTTTATATAAAATATATACCATAATTGTATATGTATTATTTCCTCTCAATATAATTTAAGTTTTGTGAAAAGACATTGTCACCACTTTTTTTATCCTCAGTGCTTATGAAAGTTCCTGCTACACCCTATCAGGCACTCAATATTTAGTTGTTGAAAGATAATCAGCATCATTTTTAAAATTTCTGATGGCTATGGGTGGAACAGCCAGATTTAGCAAGATACCAACAGATAAGGGCATAGACAAATAATAAATGATTAAAACTTCTCCTCTTTCATTCAATATTAAATATTGCATATTATTCAAGTAGTATGTCCACTTTAAGCCATATAAAATAATGCTGAAGACTTCCAAAGTCTTAAATGGGTGAGTTTTTTCCTTTAAATCTTACTTTCAACAAGTCAAAAATACTAGAGTCTTTATAATCATTACTAGTCCTGGCAAACAAGAACATTTCTATAGTAATGTTCTAAAATTGGAGAATCACTGATATCATATAAACGATTTTATACTAAAAAGTCAAAAAGCATTTAACTTATTCACATTCCTATTTTTAACTCTACATGATTTGGAATAACTGCTGAACAAGTCATTTATCTTTCCCGTTGTTGGGTTGTGTTTCCTTAAAATACAGCAAATACAACTCGCTGCTATTTATAGTTGTTCATACATTTGTCAACATTGAGAAAGGTGGCATAATTCTAAACATAGGTTACTTCGGTATGTGGGAATTGCTACTCAAATGAGTATAATTCCTGCAGTGTCAAGCTTTTGATTTGAGAAAAGAGAATATTTAGTGTGTAAGAATAAAAAATATGTCTTATAAATGCATGGGCAGCAATAAAGAAAAAGAGGAAAGAATTAGAGCCAGACAAGTTAGTCTGAATTTTCACTCTCTAATTTCTGAGAGTAGAAATGACAGAAACATTTAACAGCACAGAGACTTAGTTTTTTGTCTGAAACACCAAAAACGTTTTTAGAGCCCCAATACAGTGCAGACACATGGTAGATAATGAATGAATGTGTAGTTTTTCCCAAACTATCTTTGTATGAGATATGTGATAATTTCTGAAGTGATCTGTTAATTTTTCATTATTATTTAAAATAGCTAATAATTTCATGATATAATAACTTCAAAGCAATGAATATTTTATTACACACATAAATATTTAAAAAAGATTAAAAAACATTAGTTCTTTGAAAGTCACAAACTTGACACTAAGACAACTATTTAGTATTTATCTTTCTGCATATTAAGCATTATTTGTAGATTATTTTTTAATTCCCAAATATATACACTCCTCAGTTTACCATGATAACCATAGATAAAAACCCAACAAGTATGTTTCCACTCTTTTATGCATGTTTATGCAAACATCTAACTATGGATTTTTATATTTTATTTACATCCACTTTATATAAATGCCAACATATGTTTTGG
This sequence comes from Arctocebus calabarensis, assembly GCA_963573935.1. Taxonomy (NCBI): domain Eukaryota; kingdom Metazoa; phylum Chordata; class Mammalia; order Primates; family Lorisidae; genus Arctocebus; species Arctocebus calabarensis. The sequence continues at coordinate 7,826 of CAUYON010002677.1, read as the reverse complement.
AAATCCCTTATTAATAGAAAATATAAATCTAACAAAAATAACTCTATTTCACCATCCAAGCCAAGGAAGTCTGTGCTATTAAAAAACAAGTTTGTGAGTGGAGGGGCAAGCTGGCCTACTGGAGCCAGCTTTTGAAAAAAGTTCCTATCTAGAGGAAAGGATAAGGACCAGAAAGTACCCGATAAAGCTGAAGACTGGGAGCTGAGCTGAGAGAGAAGAGTGATAACCACACATTGCCTCTGCTGAGGCAAGCTGTGACTCCAAAAAGGCAAATTTCAGCTGAGACTTCAATCCAGAGTCACTGATCCACTAGGATAAGACAAAGACCAGCTGAATACAAGACAGAGCCACCTAACCCCACTACACCAAGCAGGTCCCCAAAGCCTCAGACTGTAATACTATATGGGTCCCTTGCAAAGCTGCAGGGGAAAACAGCTATAGTCACCAGTCCCAGATCTTTGGCAAAGGGCTGGTTAACCACAACTCCATGAGCCCCCCAATCCAATTTCACCTTACCTGCCCATCTAGCCAAATGATGAAAAATAATCATGGGGTAGAATCAGCAGGAAAAAATCTGGCAACATGAATAATCAGAGTAGATTAACTCCCCCAAGAAATGACAAAACAGACACACCAGACGATCCCATTCATAAATAAATGGCTGATGTCATAAATCAACTTCAGAATTTGTATGGCAAATAAGATAAACAGAATGGAGTTAAAGATGGAATTAGAATTTCAAGGAGCAATTCGAAAGTTGTCTAAAGAATTCAAAGCATTCAAAGACAAAAATCATCAAAGATTTTGACACATTGAGCCCTCAAAGATCTGAGAAATACAGTAGAATCCCTCAGTAATGGAAAGGAGTAGGCAGAAGAAAGGATCTCTGACATTGATGGCAAAGCTTTTGACTCCCCCAAATGCTCAAAGAGGAAGAGAGAAGTGGAGAGCAATAACAGACCATTCCCTGAGAGAATTGTGGGACCACTCCAAAAAAGCAAACATTTGCCTTATAGGAATCCCTGAAGAAGAAGAGGTTGCTTCGAAAGGCCCACATGCTGTACTCCAAGAGATAAGAGGAGAACTTCCCAAACATGACAAGAGACTTTGAAATCCAGATAGCAGACATTTTCAGAACCCTAGCACCACTCAACCCAAATAAAACATCTATCTCCTAGAAACATTATAATTAACTTTTTCAAAGTTAATAAGAAGGAGAAAAATCCTGCAAGCAGCCAGGCCTAAGAAAGTAAGTCATAACCTTTCTAGAATATTAGAATGACTTCAAATCTTTATGGTGAAACTTTTCAAACTAGAAGAGGATGGTCATTGACCTTTAACCTCCTAAAAACAACAACTCTCAACACAGGATCCTGTATCCAGCTAAACTGAGTTTCATTTATGACAGAAATTCAATACTTTAATGACTTGCACATGCTGAAGACATTTGCCATAACTAAACAAGCTCTCCAGAATATTCTCAGACCCATTCTCCAATGACAAGCACAATGCTCTACCACCAAAGTAAACTCACTCAAAAACTTCTGATAAAACTCCAACTTCCACAGTGGTGAAAAGATTAAAAATGTGTGCTGGACTTTTGAAAAACTCGATATTCTAAATACTAACAGGCTTATCAAAACTCTCAATTAATGTGAATGGTTTAAATTGCCCTCTAAAGAGGCACAAGTTGACTGGATACAAAAACTGAAGTTAGATATCTGTTGTATACATGAATCTCATCTTACCTAAAAAGATAAATATAGACTCAGGGTGAAGGGATGGTCATCTATAATTCAGGCAAATGGACATCAGAAAAAAACAGGTGTTGCAATTTTATTTGCAGATACAGCAGGCTTTAAACCAACAAAAGTAGGGAAAGATAAGGATGGTCACTTCATATTTGTTAAGGGTAACACTCAACATGATGAGATTTCAATTATTAACTTTTATGCACCCAATCAGAATGCATCTCAATTTATAAGAGAGACTCTAACAGATATGAGCAACTTGATTTCCTCCAGCACAATCATGGTCAGAGATTTTAACATCCCTTTGTCAGTGTTGGATAGATCCTCCAATAAGAAGCTAAGCAAAGAAATTTTAGATTTAAACTTAACCATTCAACAATTGGATATAACAGACATCTACAGAACATTTCATCCTAACAAAACTGAATACGCATTATTCTCATTAGCCCATGGAACATCCTGCAAAATTGATCACATCTTACATCACAAGTCTAACCTCAGCAAATTTAGAAGAATAAATCATTCCTTGAATTTTCTCAGACCATAATGGAATAAAAAGTTGAACTCTGTAACAACAGGAATCTGCATACTCATACAAAATCATGGAAACCAAATAACCTCATGCTGAATGATAGCTAGCTCATAGATGAGATTAAGAAGGAAATTACCAAATTTTTGGAATGAAATGATAACGAAGACTTGAATTATCAGAATCTCTGAGGTATTGCAAAGGCAGTCCTAAGAGAGAAAATTTATAGCACTGCAAGCCTTCCTCAAAAGAATGGAAAGAGAGAAAGTCAGCAGGTTAATGAGACATCTCAAGCAACTGGGAAAGGAAGAACATTCCAACCCTAAACCCATCAGAAGAAAAGACATAACTAAAATTAGAGCAGAATTAAATAAAATTAAAAACAAACAAAAATTTATATGACAGATCAATCAAAAAGTTGTTTTTTTGAAAAGGTCAATAAAACAGATCAACCTTTGGTTAGCCTAACCATAAATAAAAAAGTAAAATCCCTAATTTCATCAGTCAGAAATGGTAAAGGCAAAATAACAACAGACTCCTCAGAAAATAAATCCTTATTGAATATTATAAAAAACTCTATTCTCAGAAGTATGAAAATCTGAAGGAAATAGAAGTAGAAATGTTGAATAAACCTTCATCAAGTTCTGAAATAGCATCAACTGTAATTAATCTCCCCAAAAAGAAAAGCCTGGGACAAATGGCTTCACTTCAGAATTCTACCAAACTTTTAAAGAGGAACTAATATGTATATCACTTAACCTTTTCCAAAACATAGCAAAAGAAGGAACACTTTCCAACACATTCTATGAAGCAAATATCACCTTGATCCGCGAACCAGGAAAAGACCAACAAGAAAAGAAAATTATAGACTGATATCTCTAATGAATATTGATGCAAAAATATTCAATAAAATCCTAGCATACAGAATCCAGCAACACATCAAAAAAATTATATATCGTGACCAGGTGGGTTTCATTCCAGTGTCCCAAGGATGGTTCAATATACTTAAATCTATAAACGTAATACATCACACAAACAAAATAATAAACAAAGATCATATGATTCTCTCAATTGATGCAGAAAAAGCTTTTGATAATATCAAGCATCCTTTCTTGGTCAGAACACTTAATAAAATAGGTATAGAAGGAACACTTCTTAAACTGATAGAAGCCATCTGCAACCAACCCACAGCCAATATTGTACTGAATGGAATAAAATTGAAATCATTTCCACTCAGATCAAGAACCAGGCAAGGTTGCCCATTGTCTCCACTGCTTTTTAACATTGTAATGGAGTCTTAATCATTGCAATCAGGCATAAGAAGGCAATCAAGGGTATACAAATAGGATCAGAGGAGATCAAACTATCACTCTTCACAGATGATATGATTGTATATCTGGAAAATCTCAGGGACTCAACTACAAAACTCCTACAAGTGATCAAGGAATACAGTAGCATCTCAGAATACAAAATCAATACTCACAAATCTAGCCTTTAGATATACCAACAATAGTTGAGATAAAAAAACAATCAAGGTCTCTATTCTCTTTATAGTGCCAAAGAAGATGAAATAACTGGGAGCATACCAAACAAAGGATATGAAAGATTTCTATAAAGAGAATTATGACACTCCTAGAAAAGAAATAGCTGAAGATGTTAACAAATGGAAAAATATCCCATGCTCATGGCTGAGAAGAATCAACACTGTTAAAATGTCTATACTACCCAAAGCAGACTACAATGTAATGCAATCCCTATTAAATCACCTCTGTCATACTTTAAGGATCTAGAAAAATTAGTACTTTGTTTTATATGGAAACAGAAAAAACCTTGAATAGCCAAAACATTACTCAGAAATAAAAGTAAATCAGGGGGAATCACACTAACTGAATTCAGACTATACTATAAATCTATAGTGATCAAAATAGCATGGCACTGGCACAAAAATAGGTAGATGTATGGAATAGAATTGAAGAACAAGAGGTGAACTGATACACTTACCTTCATTTCATCTTTGCTAAGCCTATCACAAATATAAACTGGGGGATGGATTCCCTATTTAACAAATGGTGATGGGCAAATTGGCTGGCAACTTTTAGAAGACTGAAACTGGACCTACACCTTTCACCTCTAACAAAAATTGACTCTTACTGATTAAAGGACTTAAAACTTAAGACATGAACTATAACAATTCTTGGAGAGAGTGTAGAGGAAACACTTGAAAAAATTGACCTGGGAGAATATTTTATAAGGAGGATCCCTCTCCCAGGCAATTGAAGCAACATCAAAAATACATTACTGGGATCTAATCAAATTAAAAAGCTTCTGGCTCAGCACCTGTGGCTCAACGGGCTAAAGCGCCAGCCACATACACCTGAGCTGGTGGGTTCGAATCCAGCCCGGCCCACCAAACAACAATGATGGCTGCAAACAAAAATGCTAGGCGTTGTGGCGGGCGCCTGTAGTCCCAGCTACTTGGGAGGTGGAGGGAGGAGACTCACTTGAGCCCGGGAATTGGAGGTTGCTGTAAGCTGTGATGCCATGGCACTCTCTCCAGGGTGATAGCTTGAGTCTCTGTCTCAAAAAAAAAAAAAAAAAAAAAAAAAAAAGTTAAAAAGCTTCTGCATTGCCAAGAACACAGTAAGTAAAGCAAGGAGGCAGCCCTCAAAATGGGAGAGGATCTTTGCAGGTTATATTTCTGACAAAGGTCTAATAACCAGAATCCATAGAGAACTCAAACTTATTAATAAGAAAAGAATGAATGATCCCATCTCATTGTGGGCAAGAGACATGAACAGAAGCTTCTCTGAAAAAGACAGGAGCACAGTCTACAGACACATTAAAAAATGCTCATCATCCTTAATCATCAGATAAATGCAAACCAAAACCACTTTGAGATATCACCTAACTCTAGTAATAGTAGCCCACATCACAAAATCCCAAAACTACAGATATTGGCATGAATGTGGAGAAAAGGGAACACTTCTGCACTGCAATGGGAATGCAAACCTGTCATTCCTTTTAGAAAGAATTTTGGAGAACACTCAGGGATTTCAATGTAGACCTGCCATTTGATTTTGCAATTTCTCTACTAGGTGTATATCCAAAAGACCAAAAATCACTTGACAACAAAGATATTTACACCAGAATGATCATTGCATCTCAATTGATAATTGCCACATCATGGAAGAAGCCCAAGTGCCCATCAAGCCATGAATGGATTAAGAAATTGTGGTATATGTATACCATGGAATACTATGTAGCATTAAAAAATGATGGAGACTTGAGGTCAGGCAGGACCTAAACCAACCAGACCAGCTGTGTCATGTCTGCCCAGCCTAACAGATTGCATATTATTCTCAATATGTGTGCTTTCACTAGCACTCTAGGAGGCCGGGGGTTGGGGGGGCTAGAGCAAGACTCTGTCTCTACTAAAAAATAAGAAAAACTACCCAGGCGTTGTAGCAGGCACCAGTAGTCCCAGCTACTGGGGAAGCTAAGGCAAGAGGATTGCTCAAGCCCCACGAGTTTGAGGTTGCTATGAGCTATAGTGCCATGGCACTCTACCCAGGGCAATAGAAGGTGACTCTGTCTCAAATAAATAAATAATTAAACAAATAAATAAAAATCAGTACTGAGGAATGTTTATAATCCTCTATTAAGATATTAACATAATGCACTGTTGGAAGTCAATTCAATGATCCAACCCCCAGCTACCATTGGCTGGGTGTGGTGGCTCAAGCCTGTAATCTTAGCACTCTGGGAGGTCGGGATGGGTAGATTGCTTGGAGTTGGAGACCAGCAAGAGGGACACCCTGTCTCTACTAAAAAATAAAAACTATCCAGGCGTAGTGGCACCTACCTGTAGTCCCAGGTACTGGGGTGGCTGAGGCAAGAGGATCACTTAAACCCAAAAGTTTGAGGTTGCTGTGAGTTAGCTACGATGCCACGGCACCCAGGGCGACAGAGGGAGACACCATCTCAAAAAAAAAAAAAACATTTGGAAGCAAAAGGCTCAGTATCTACAGCACAAACAGGATAGAGCAGAAGTGACAACTGTGAAAAGAAAAGCATCCAGTTCAGAGGGTTCCATGAAATTAAAAGCTTCTGCAGTACTGTCACCCCAAAAGAAGTCTCCACCCACCACCATGCTGTTGCCAGCCTCGCCAGCCAAAGCCCCCGAGACAGAGCCCATTGATGTTGTTGCTCATCTTCAGCTGTTGGGGGAGTCCCTCAGCCTCATTGGACACCCCCTGCAGGAAACCGAGGGCATGGTGGCTGTGTCTGGCAATTTGTCTGTGCTTCTGGATTCCATCATCTGTGCACTTGACCCCTTGGCATGTCTGACCACACAACTACCTGAGCTGAATGGCTGTCCCAACAGGTCTTGTCAAAAACACTAGACCACATTGCTTACATCATGCCTGGACTGTGATGGCAAAGAATCCCAAGACAGAAATCTTATCCTACACTGTCACTGGTTTGTGTATATATAACTGTTTCAAGCCCCTTCACTGGCCTCTTGGTGTAGGTTTTAAATTTTTTAACTATACATAATATATATATATATAAATGTATAATACATACATAGGACTGTAATTACTTTCCTTTTAATAATTTTATGAAATGGCAAAGGTTTAGCTAAGAGAAAACTTCAGCATGAATATGGGCCTGGGATTCTTTTCCTGTGGTGGATAAATCTGCCTTAAAAATCAATGTAACTTGGGGGCTGGGGGCTCTGGGTGCCAAGTGCATCTCTTAATGGACAGCTAAAATGTGATTATTTTTCCACACTCAGTTGGACCTCCAGACCCGTCACTGACCATTTGCCTTACCTGTCTTACAGTCTGAAATGTAATGAGAGAGATTATGAGAGGATGTCAGTTGACTGAAAATACAAAGCCTGTCAATTTGAAGTGACCTAGGTGGGAGGTGATAAAGTCATTGCCGTGATAGTTATTGAGATGGTTTAAATGAACTGAGTAGGGGGCTTATTCTAATTCCTACTATATAGGTGTCCATGTCTCAAATTTTATTGTAATCATTGGTAGCCTCACTAGAGGCCAACAAGTAATGTGAGTGCTGACAGCAAAAACACCTTGAAATGGGTTGAGTAAAGCTGTCAGTGCCACCAGTTGAACCTACATAAGTTCTGAGTTGACCCAGAATATTTGGTCTGCAACACCAAGAACTGGTATCTTTGACTGGCAGCATTATGGTATCTTTGACTGGCTGCTGCTTAGTTGCTTGGTGGTTGTGGATAAACTTTACCCTGCATGATTCTTGGGATCAGCTTCTGGGTTCCCCTGGTGAGCAAATACACCATGTTCTGCATTCCACATATAAGTAAATTGCAAAAAATAGTACTCAATTCTCATGTAAGTTTATTTATGTGTGTATGAATATGTATTTCAATTATGTGTATTTAACTCTTTAAAATCTCTTAGATTTTAATTTATCCTGTAAATTTCTGTATATATAATTTAATAACAAAAGCCTCCACCAGCAACAGCACGTGGAAGATACAGATTTGTCATTTTTCCCTT
>CAUYON010002676.1:0-21695 GCA_963573935.1 Arctocebus calabarensis | reverse complement strand
CTTTATATAGTGATCAAGGAAATGCCATGAAGGATATCTGTAACAGTATGATCAAAATATTTCTGAATGTATATGAATCGTGCCCTGTGATTGCACCAATGTACATAATTATGATTCAATAAAATTATTAAAAAAAAGAATACAGATGTCACATTTAAAGTAGAAAATCACATTATTCACTAGAAAGAGACGGTGAAATTGTCTTACCTGGTTATTTCTTTCTGTCTTTTAGCATTAACAAAGAGACGGAAAGAAACAAAGGTAGAACTTTACAGGATGACTTTCAACTATTGAAGGTCAGGCTCTGCCCAGGTTATCTTAATACCTGTTTTCATTGAGATCTTAGGTCTACAGTCATGAAAGAGATCACTTCCTAAAATCAGTCCTTCTCAGAAAATAATGAGCTTGGAGGGGAGTTTCTTAGCTAAGATATTAGGTCTGGGACACTTCTCCTAATCTTGTTTCTGCCTATGCGAGGGAATTGAGCAGTAACTGAGTTAGCCACTTATCTTGCCCACTAGAGGATGATGTGAGAAATAGTGGAAGGACTATTGGACTTGGAGGCAAAATTTCCGGGCCCTGACTTTGGATATATTCTAAATTATCTTCCATAAATTTCAAAATCCTTGTTTCAGAGTACTTCATTATTAGTGTTATTGAAGTTTTCACTTGAATCTTAATTCCTGGACATTCAGGGTCTGATTTTGAAAAAGTTTATTCCCAATGAAATAGTCTACTTACTTATCTTCCTTCAACATCTTGCCTTTAGCTGATGTAACCCAGGCTCCTATTTCCTCCTAGGAGGTCCTTACAAAGGCACTAGTGCAGCACCAAACCAACTTCTTCTTTAGAAAAGGTGAATAATCTCCTTAGGTATTTCAGACATCTTTCTTTATGGTTGGAAAGCCTGGAGTGACCATGAGAGAGTGAATTCCTAGATTAAGTGATATGAGATCAAACCCTGGAGTGTCAGGATGTCAGAAATGCTGGGGAATATGACCCTTTCCAGGCCTGCCTGTCCCATTGTGCTTTTGGATTTACTTGGACCTCCAATCTCTTGCAGACATCTGCACAAGCATCCTTTGAACAGTGCTGCCTGAATCAGTTAAAGTAAGACCTTTTCTCTGAAGCTAGAGCAGCCACAGAAACAGATTACTATGGTGTTCATGGAACTAATGGGATGGGCATCACTTCTCTTAGTCACCTTTGGGTCTAATGAGCCGTAGCTCACTTTGGCCCCCTTACTCTGGCCCTCATCCTCCATGTGGACCATGCCACCCACTTAGTTTCCCTTTCTTCACCACGTAACCATTGGATTTCTTTCCTTAACCATAGCCCCTTTCGACGTAGGTTCCCACATTGTGAGAACGACCTTTAACCTCACCCTTTACCTTTTTCCTTCCTTACCCAGAGCACACTCAGAGAGGACCTGGATCTCAATCTAGCCCTCACTTTATATATGGACAATACCTCCTCATCTGACCCCACCTCATCCCCTGCTCCCACTTCCAGGATTTCAACCCCTCCCCTAACATGACAGAATGCCAGTGGTTCAGTTCAAAGTCTCTAATATTCCAAGGGCCCAAGGGAAGACTCCAGAAATGTTTCAGCTATGTGAAGCCCTGCACAATGGCCTTGTCCCAAAACATAGCCAGAGGTTCATCAGACTGTTCCTCACCATGCCTTATACTCTATCTCTGGGACCATGTTTCCTTCAGGCTAGCCAGAAGGTCCTTTTTCATCCAATAATCTCTGCAAAAGTTTATCTCCAGGAAGTGTTTCCATGAAAGCAGAGAAAATTACCACATCTTCTAAAGTGGGTTGTCTCTAGCATAAGTAGGATATCTATATTTCCCAAATATATTGAGGTTTTTTCCTAAAAGGAAACATATCTTCTATTTCACCCATGGCTAAGGAACATTCAAAATTACCCAGGAGCTCAGGCTTGGAGGAGTAAAATGGTCAGCTTCAGGACAGATCTGAGAGTCAGCTGTGACTTTTCCAGGTGGCCAGTTCATAGAGGGATGTGAAGGGTGGCATCACATACATAACATCATCTTTGGGTTCTTCCATTTGTATTTGTGACTACATATCACTTTAAAAAACTTTTACATATATTATTACCATATAAAAACTAACAAACAAGTTAGCAGCTTGAAACATGAGAAACTCAAAAGAAACTATATCCCAAAAACCTGGACATGTAAGTTTTCCCCCTACTTCCACATTATATATGTAGTTTTCCTATTATTCATGGGTTGGAGTAGTTGAGGATTGCACAGGCATTAGTGGGTCAAAAATTTCCCACTCGATCTCCAGGAGAACAATCAGAAACAAGATATTTAGCATTTGCAAAAATGGAACTGGAGTTTTTAAGCCATAAATTCAGAAGAGTAGGGAGATATCCCCATTACCTTGAATCTTTTGGTGGGGAATAACTCCCACTTGTTCCTAGATCTCTCCTCTATTCTTCATGCAGCCTGGCAAGATGTGCATGGTTCCTGAATGATTCATATCTTATCCCTAATGAAAAATTCCAACTAACCACCAACTACCATTGCCTCTGTCCATGCAATAGGCTTTGACTCTAAGGAAGATGGAAAAACAAAATTTCTGTCTCTATAAGTGGTGAGAGAAAGGAGAGGAAATCCAAGGGAGGACAAGGCGGATATCAAGTCTTAGCAAATCTAGAGTAGAAGGAGAACGCACTATCAGACTTGGGAAAGAAATCTCCACATGTCTTCAAGTGCCCTCATATCACTGGGAAAGAACTAGATTCAAAGTTAGGGACGTGAAGATTGGGTCACCTTGACCGCTTGACCTCACATGAGAGCCCATCTTTGAAATGGTTCATGGATAAGAACATTTTCCTGAGAACAGTGGCTTTTGAATCATCTGTGGTGAATACAGAGCTACTTGAGTCTTAGGGGGAGGTGGTATTTGGGAAATATTGATGAGATGGATACCGGAGCTGATGTGGCAGTGCTGATGCCCAAAGTAATTTCTACTTAAGGATCTACCATGTCTGTGGAGTTTGTATATCTAGAAAGGAGCTCTTATTTCAACAATGAATTATTCCCATTGAGTGGGGATCTGGGGAAGAAAAGTCTGTTCTCTTTCCATGATCTGTTACTTTGAGAGTGAATTTATACATAGATTGTGAAGAGAATGAATAAATAAGTCAATAAATGTTATCATCTACTCTTCAGTTAGATTTAGAAAAACAAGGTTTGAAATTTGTTCTTAGAAAAAAAATCAAGTTTTTTAAAATAAGAATTCATTTTTTTAAAAAAGATGTAATGTGCTAAAACAAGAAGGTGACCAGGCTTTATAAATTTTAACAAAGTGTAAAATGAATATATTATATGAAAAATTTACTTAGAAATAGATAAGATATAAGAATAATTGAATATAACATAAACAAGCAAACAATAAATATCAGGGTTGTCATATCCTAGAAACACATGCCCCTGGAGCTAAATATATACCAGTAAATATTTGCTTGATAGCAGTGACAAAGTAATTGATGAATTAATTTTTTTCTATGACTATATTTGAAATTAGAGCCTTTTGAAACTTGCAAAGACACATGTTCAAGAATGACAGGGCAGATTAGTCAATGAGTGTCATTTCACAATGACACCAGGCCTCCATCCTTGCTTCTCAACCTTTCTTGCAAGTTTGTTGATGTGGAGGAGGATCTCAGGACTCTGAAGGATCTCTGACAATTTTCCAGGCACAGTCACTGTGTTTCTTCTATTGTAGATAGAGACAAATTCCCTCCAGACCTTCAAGATCAGTGTAGGGCCCTCAGTCACCCTGGCAGTTTTCCTCTCCCAAGGCCTGCACCAAGCAGGTATCCAGGTGTTCCAGCTGCTGGTGAAATCCAGGATGCAGTTTGTCCAGGAGGGTCGTGTTTCAAGCAGCAGAGGAGCCCCTGTGAGGAGGAGGAGGATCTGCTGGAGCATCTCATGGAGGACACACATGGCCTGGGCCTTCTGCAGCTGGCTGCCATCCACCATCTGAACAGTAAACTTCAGATATGACAATGCAAATGAATATTTATCAATTAAGTGAGAAACATCTTTGTCCTACAACTGAAGTGTACATAGGAATGTATCAATATACCCATACATTTTTTATGCAAATATTGTTCTTTCCTATATTAGAAGCAAAATTTTTGGCCCTGATGCTAGGCTATATTTTACACTCCATGCTTAACATATGAAATCAGGCTCCATCAACCCTCCTGGCTTCTGTAGTTGGTTGAGAATTTACCAGATCAACTATAGCAATAAACTTTGTAGAGGTAAGAATGAGTTTGTTTCACTGTTCTGTTCATAGCAGAGGCCAATGATTTGTAAATGAGCTTCTCTGATGTTTCTCTTCCTTCTAGAACACACTATGCAAGTCCATGTGGTGAGGGGTCACAGAGTCAAGACTAACATAGACACAGCCCTTTCTTCCCATCATTTTCTTCTGGAGGTCTATGGTCTTCCCCAGGCTGCACTAATACCCGCAGCAAGAATCACAGTTGTTTTCTAGTGTTTATGAGTATGGAGGTTCTAATCCCAGGACAATTTCATTTTCCCAGCACCATCTCACTCTGGAAGTAGTTATTATATTCACCAACACCCTTTCCTCTAGGGTGACAATGTCCTCAACTCAAACTCTTCCAGACTCATTCCCACAGTAGGCTCACAGCTTTGACACTTCTTCATTGGGGAGGGGAGGTCTTCTGTCCTTGAGCCAAAATAAATAATCCTCCAAAACCCTTGCCCATGCCAGTAGAGTGATTGTGTGAAGGACTCAGGTTCTCAATTATAACCTTCCCCTTTCCTGACCCATGTGCCCATCAAATGTGTTAATAGTGCTCAGATGCTGATAGTAAAAGTTTGTTCTGTCTAAATAGGTGGAGGAATTATTCAATTGCAGTGATTTTAACTTCAGCAAACAAATCACTATATTTGGCTTTTATTATTGTTCAACTCTTATTTTCTTATTCTATACTTAAAACTATCGAACACTTGATATGTTTGACCTTTTTTAGCCAGCTACACAGGAGTCAACGAGGATGTTATATCTCAATCTCACCAGAAGCTTCTATTACAGATAACTTCTAGTTGTTCAGTCAGTGTGATTCTCTTGGTTTTTTTTGTTCTCTAACTCACCCTGAAAATACAGAGCAGTGAGGTGCAGGTTATTCCTTCAGGAAAAAATAGTCTTCCTTTCCTTACTTATTGGTGATTTTTCACTTGAAATTGTATATTCTGTTCACAAAGTGGTTTATTGGGCAGATTTGTCATGCTGCTCCTGCATTATGTTCTAATTTATGCTGAAGTATAGCCTAAAAGGAAAGTAAAAGAAACAAAAAGGAGCCACATTTTTTCTACAATTTTCAAGATTTAAGAGAATTTCTCATTTTTCCTATAAAGAAAACTCAATACTTGCTTGTCAGCAAAAAGTAAATAAAAGTAAGTGTAATGTCACAAAAAAGAAAGAACAGAAGTGATTTTCTGCAGACAAATTGCAAATTGTAAGTTAACAAAATTCAATGCTGCAAAAGTGGGGACTAGGGGCTCTAGGAGAACAAAGAATGAAGGCCAATTTTGAGGTACAAAAAAACAGGAACGTGGCTGCTTCTGCCAAAGGCTCAAATAAGAGCAACTCCTGGGTCAATGAACTGTCCTCTTGTCTGTGAGACTAATCCCCTGACTATTCTTTCAACAATACACTTTTGTTTATTCCTTTGAAATTTCTTATAGTATGTATTTTTAAAATTTCCATTGATAGTTTATGACACTTATTTATGAGGTATATATGTTATTCGATACATACATAGAATGTTTAATGATCAAAATCAGGGTATTTAGGATATCCATCAGCTCAAGCATTTTTCATTTCTTTGTGTTGAAAGCATTTCAAATCCTGTCTTCTAGCTATTTTTTAATGTGTAATACCTTGTTATTAACTATAGTCAACTCATTGTAGTATCAAAGATTAGAATTTATTCCATTTATCTAATTATACAGCAACATGTGCTCAGTATTGAGGAGAAAACGGAGGATTCACAGCAACCAACTCTCAGTCCCCTGTTGCTAGAATGTCAACCATTTCTGGCAGGATGATGGATATTAACTTTGCCTCAGCACTCTACCAATTTACTATTATAATTCCACTAAAGCAATTAAAAGATTGCTTCCAGAATGTAGAATTAAAAGAGAGGTTATTAGGTGATCCCCAAAGATGCTGCTATTAACTGAGGTATTAATAATAATTGTAGTATGAAGAAAAAACACTGTATTTTATTGCATACTTATTATATACCATCCAATGTTTTAAGGTCTTTAAAAATATTAACTCAGGCATGGAATGTGGATATACAACTTCCCATTTTCTCTAGGAAAAAGTCACCAGAGGTGGGCCATGAGATGCCTACACAAGTCATCCAAACTGGAATGTAAGAAGTTAATTGTCCCTTTTTGTAGATAACATAATCATATATCAAATAGTCTCCAGGTTATAAATGTGATCAGTTGTATAGATTTGTTCTTAATTTGTATGTAAGTTGGAACAGATACATTTATCTTTGACCTATAACAGCCTCCATTAGTGGGAGTCATATATCTGTGAGATGTTTTGTAATTCGAGGAGGCTATTAATACAGTAATAGCCTCTTTTGTAAGTACATGTTGTACATAATTTGTATGTTTATAACTCAGGGACTGTTGTGTAAGAAAACCTAAAAACTCTATCAAAAACTCATTAGAAGTAACAAATGAATTCAGGAAAGCTACAGGATACCAAATAAATATATAAATGTCAGTAGCATAACTGTGAAAAACAAACTAGTTGAAAAAGAAATCAAGAAGACAATTCCATTTATAATAGCTGTAAACATAAAGTAAAATACTTACTAATAAATTTAACCAAGGAGGTAAAAGACCCCTACACAAAAAAGTGATAAAAGACCCCTACTGATAAAATAAATTGAAGAGGATACAAACAAATCGAAAGACATCCATGCTTATGGATCAGAACAATTAATATTGTTAAAATGACAATACAATTCAAAGGAAACTACAGATTCAGTGCAATTCAAAGTACTAATGATGTTCTTCACAGAATTAGAAACAAATACCAAAATTTGCATAGAACCACATATGGTCTGAAAAGCCAAAGCAATCCTAAACAAAAATAACAAAGCCGGAGGCATCATCCTACTGGATTTCATAATATATTAAAAAGCTGTAATAACCAAAAGGTATGATAAAAATAGACCTGTAGGCAAGTGGAACAGAATAGAGAATCCATAAAGTAATCCATGTATTTCTAGCCAGCTAATTTTGGCAAAGGTGCCAAGAACATTCCTTAGGGAAACTGGGTATCTATATGCAGAAAAATCAAACTAGAGCCCTACCTCTTAACCTATATAAAAATCAAGTCAAAATGAATTAAAGATATAAATGTAAGAACCAAAATGCTAAAACTACTAAAAGAAAACATAGGGAAATACTTTAGGACATTGGTCTTGGAAAATATTTTTTAGATAAGACCTCAAAACCACAGGCAACAAAAGCAAAATTAAATAAATGGGATTATATCGAACTAAAAATCTTCTGTACAGCAAAGGAAACAAGCAAGTCAGTGAAAAGACTTTGTATAGAATGGGAGAAAATATTCATCAAGTGTTGAGATAATCAGCTTGTCTAGAAGCCCCTGTTAAGCAAGTGAGGAATAAATAGGAATAAGGGTGGCAAAGGTGTGTTTCAAGTGAATTGAAGTGATTGACTTTACTGCTTTAAACATATAGAACAGTGTTTAAATACTTAAAAGGGAGTAGGGTTTTTTCCTGTTAATTAAAAAACAACTTAATGAGTGATTTCTTCAATGAAAAATAATAATTAAATAACTTTATTAATCTATCAATTGTAGACCCTTAGAAGTCTACTTCTTTCTTTCTTTCTTTTTCTTTTTCTTTTCTTTTTTTCTTTTTTTGCAGTTTTGGGCCGGGGCTGGGTATGAACCTACCATCTCTGGAGCCAGTGCCCCACTCCTTGAGCCACAGGTGCTGCCCCAGAAGCCTATTTATTTTTAACTGTTGAGTTTTCTGGTGTATTTAACAATAAACAAAAATGACCTAACAGTTTTCAATCTACCAATAGCCCAACCACGTGGGGTCTGTCTTGTCTCCTTGAGGACCTCACTCATTCTGTTAGTGTATCTAGGACAGTAAGACATGAGCAGAGGAAGTATGGAACGGGCCGTGTAAACCAAGGGGACGCGGAGTAAGAAAACACCCTGCAAGGTAAGGTAGTCACCAGTGTCCCATCATGTTAGCAAGTGAGGCATAAGCAGAGGAAATATAAAAATAGCGGGAGCGTATGGGATGCTGAGTAAGAGAACATACTATAACAACAATACTAGTGTGAAGGTGACCGGGTGTCACAAGATACAGAACAGAAACAACACCGGGCACAATATACAACACTGTGGTTTGTCCCAGTCCAGTGGGCTTTGAGCACCATGACACATCCTGGCCGTAGCCATCTAAGAAGACAAAGTCTCCTGCCTGACTTCAGGAGGGTGACAATATCCCCATTGGAAGGATGTCAAGGAAGCAAAAGGGGAGGAGACCCACCTCACAAAGGAGGAAAGGCTGGACAGAAGAAAAAGGGATGACACCTGAACTCCGCGGCCATGTTCACTGGAATGTGTGCCCACCCTCAACCCTCCACAGTGGACCTTCTTTTCAGTACCCTCTCGCCCTCTGTTTGCAATGCATTCTTTGTCACTAGTTCTCATTCTTCATTTGGAAGAAGACAAAACCAAGGGATTCAAGGTTCAGTTGGTAATAAAAGTATACTCTTGAGGGATCATGGCCCCAGGGTTGCTGTGTCATCCTATTCCCTGCTGGAATGGCTTTGGCCGTCTGATGCTAAATGTACACTAACACCTGCTGTGCCTCTTCTGTTCTAGTACTATTTCATTTTGTTGTGTTTTTAAAGGAAGATGCATCATGACCAGCATTTAAGAGATGCCTCGGATTGCATTGGCCCCATGAATAATTTTCCCTACACTGTGAAGGTTTGCTGGATCCTAGGGAGGAAACGCAAGATGCAGCTGGCACTGGAATAAACTTTGTCCTTTCTAATGCTCAGCAGGCTGCTGTGATATCAGTCTCGCTCATGCCAGGGTCACTGACATTGGCTGTGTCTCCAGGAGAGAACTCTGGGCTCTCAGTATCCACTTCAATCTTCTCTTCTTCTTATCAACATGATCTGAGCAGTTCTCTCAGTGCTGCTGGTCTTATCCTTCCATCTCCTGAAGACCTGCAGCTATTCCAGTTAACATGTTAAGTATCTTTGTTCTCTTTCCAGTTCTCGAACTGCTCTTGGCTCTTTTTCTTTCTTGTTTCGTAATGTGCACTCTAATTTTTTGAACAGATTAGAGGTTTAGGGCTGGTGCAGTCACCTCCTAAGGGAATCAGAATGTGGAAGCACTGAGATAAGGGTGGAGATGAGCTCTGGAATTCTTTATCAGTTCACTGGGGATAGTCACAAGGGCAGGGTTCCCTCTAATTTGGTTCTGTGCTCCTGAGACATCTTTGACCTCTGTAAGTGCAGCTGGGAGGACTGAGGCATGGCCAAGCTCTTCTCTGCACTCACAAACTTACTCATCAAGATGATCTTCTACATCTACTCCAAGTAGGAAGGGTGGGGACCAAGGTCCATGTGTCCCTCTGCAGTGGCACTGCCCAGGGCCCTGTGTGGGACAGACTGTGTAAGCATCATTGGCTGCCAGCTCTGTCCCTCCTCACCACTGCTCTTCAATACTTTAGCATGCATATATATATATATGTATATATATATATGAAAAACTTCCACATATTATCAGGCTATGATTACAGAGATTTTTCAGGGTAAAACGAGAATACAAAGCCACATCATAACAATTTTTGCACATTGAACATAAAATGATAAACAATAAAAGAAAAATTGCATTAAAGAAATAAGCAATCTAAAAATAGACCTGCCATTTGATCCTATAATTCCTCTCCTAGGTAATTGTATATGAAACCAACACTTTCTACCCCATGATTGCATTTATGTACACAACCATGATTTAATTAAAAAAAGATTAAAAATAAATAAATAAATAGGGACAAAAAAAAGAAGCAGCTTAAAAAATAACCAAAGCATAGGAAGAGTATCCAGAAGACCAAAAATCACATTATAACAAAGATATCTACATCAGAATGTTTATTGCAGCCCAATTAATAATTGCTAAGTCATAGAAAAAGCCAAAGTGCCCTTCGACCCACGAATGGATTAATAAATTGTGGTACATGTACATCATCATGGAATACTATGCAGCCTTAAAGAAAACATGGAGACTTTACCTCTTTCATGTTTACATGGATGGAGCTGGAACATAGTCTTCTTAGCAAAGTATCCCACAAATGGAAGAAAAAGTATCCAATGTACTCAGCCCTACTATGAAACTAATTTATAACTCTCGTATACCCAATTACAGCACAAGAATTGGGGAAAGGGGTTAGAGAGGGGAGGAGAGAGGATGGATGGAGGGAGAGTAATGAGTAATTGATGGGTCCACATTTACGGTGCATCTTAGAAGGGTATAGGTGAAACCTACTAAATGTAGAATATAAATGTCTGTAAACAATAACTAAGAAAATGCCATGAATGTCAATCAGTTTGATGAAAATATTTCAAATTGTATATGAAATCAACACATTCTACCCCATGATTGCATTTATGTACACAACCATGATTTAATTAAAAAAAATAAAAATAAATAAATAAATAGGGACAAAAAAAAAGAAGTAGCTTAAAAAATAACCAAAGCATAGAAAGAGTATTTATAATAGAAGACTGTTAAGCAGTCAGAGACAGAGAAAGAAGAGAAGGAGAAAGAGAAGGAGAGAGAGAGAATGAGAGAGCAGGAAAATCTACTTTATACTATTTTTCCCTACTCGTAAACTGGTGCTCCACATTCAGTGGAGAAAGAAAGAAAATCGCAGGGAAAAGATACTGTGAAATATAACTTTGTGGGGTGGTGCCCATAGCTCAGTCGGTAGGGCACTGGCCACCGAGGCTGGCCACCATACACAGAGGCCGGTGCGTTCAGACTCAGCCTGGGCCAGCTAAACAACAATGACAACTGTAATCAAAAGAAATAGCAGGGCATTGTGGCAGGCACCTGTAGTCCCAGCTACTTGGGAGGCTGACACCAGAGAATCGCTTGTGCCTGAGAGTTTGAGGTTGCTGTGAGCTGTGATGCCACAGCACTACCCAGACCAACAGCTTGAGACTCTGTCTCAAAAAAGAAAAGAAAAGAATAAAAAGAAATATAACTTTGAGTTACCCAATCTCTCCCCTCTTCTACCTGCAAAAAGCAGTCTCAAAGTTGGGATCTGCAAACAGAGCAAAAATCTGAGGAATCTCTCTGGAGATGAAGCAATTTACACACACACATACACACTTCCTGATTTTCAATTACACTATTTCACAAATCACTTGAACACTTTCCAAACTCTACCCAAACAGATACTTCTGCCAGCTGTCATATGGCAAGACTTACAGTCTGTGAAACTCCTTTGTAAACGTCTGTGCTCTCTCTCCCCACTGAGTGGAAGTAGGAGGCATGCAAGTCCAGTCATTACTGATTTTTCAAAATGACAATGAGGATGTTCTCCTAACTGTAAAGTAACTTGAAAATGACTTAAGGAATGAATTTGCAAAATTAGCAACTGACTATTAAGAAAAAGTTAATGTATCTTCAAACAGGAGATTTTTCCCGATTTCCCTTGCAGTTCTACACCCAGATTGGCAGCTTACTAACTTTTAGTCCAGCACGATACATGGAGGGAGTGATAAGTCAGGAGGCACAGGGCTACTGAGCAGGCTGGAGGCAAGGGACACATTCTGACTCTCTGTCTCCATATGGAAGCTCATTGTCAAAAGAAAACATCCCCTGCCTGCAGCTGGAAGTATTTCCTCTATGATGCAAGAGCTGGGGAAACAGGCTTCTTCTAATATTAGGATCAGTTTTTTTTTTTTCTGAGAAGGAACCCCTTTTAGCTATGGAGAAAAATCTCTGTCCAGGTACAGAATTTTGCACAGAACAGAAACCTGCTCTCTACAAACCTGGGTCTCTGCTCCTGTCCATCGAGGCCAGTAGGTAGTTCCCATCATCCGTAACTACTTTAATAACCTCCAGAGTAAAATGGATCCTGTTCTTTATCTTCTTTTTGCCTCAGCTACCATTGTAACAGGGACATTCCCTCATTTCCAAAAATACTCACCAGGAGGGAAAAGAAATCCTCTTATGGGGGTTTCTGATAAACCCAAACCTTTCACTCAACCTTTGCTTTCAAATGATGGCTTCATACTCTCCAGGGAACTCTGACAGCCAGAAACTATGGTGGAAGAGGAAGCAGTTGGATGGGTGGACAATGGGAGTTAGTGAAGAATGAATGAAGACTGCACACCAGGGATTTCTATACTGGGAGGGAGGAAACTACTGTGATATGGGAGTGAAGGAATGGGGTCCAGTAAGCAGAGAGGAAGGGAGTGTGGGAGGCATCAGAATCAGCAAGGATACTGCAAATGTATATAGAGAAAAAATAACACTATTACACAGTATTCACTGATAATACACCTATACACATATACAGACACATGCAACTTCAGTCTGGAAGATTAATCTCTATGTCAGATATTTATAAACTATCAGTTTCTGATTGAATATAAAAATATGAAAATCAGACTTATTGTTGATGTGGAGTATATCTAATTTTGAGACTTCCCCAGGATACTTCTCAATTCTATTTTTTAGACTGTTCCCATCTTCTAGACAGTTACAGAGATAAGGATAGGAATGTTCACTGTTCTCAGATAGAACTTGTTGGGACCAAGTGAAATCTTTATCTTTGCCCGCTGAAGGTTCACTGAAAATTACTAAGAGGTAGATTAATAGCAGAAGTAGAAAAAAAATTACTTATATGTATGCTTGGGAGCCTTCGGAATGAACAAAGATACAGAGAGAATTGGTCATTTTTATGTTAGGTTAAACAAAGTATGGACAGCCTTGTAGAACTACGAGTAAACAAAAAGGGTATCATCTAATGCTAACAGACTGAGTGGTAAAACCCAACAAGGTCTGTCCAGATTCTTCTTGGTGTCTCTGTACACGTGTTCCTTCCTTCTAGGAATGAGTCAGACCCCTGTCTGGAATAAGGGACTTACGACCTACAGTCAAACAAGTTAGATCTGATAATTTGTGATGGCCAGTTTTTACACATAAGGGCAGAGACAAAGTTAGAGTTATATTTTTAGGTTTTATGTCTGGCTTCAGGGAAAAGAGGTTCTGACTTCCAGGACTTGCTGGGAACGAGGGATTCTAATTTCTACAGCGAAACTTGAGGGAGAATAAGACTGAGGGGTCAGAAGAAGGTCACAGAGAAACGTTGGCTTCTGAGTCTACTTCTGAGGCTTTCATTTTGGGGTATTGTTTTGTGTGTCAACAATTTATATGAATAGATAAGAAAATAGTCACCATATGTTAAACCCTGACTTAGGGCATAACAGATATTCTGCTAAGTGCTTTTAAATGTTTTAGTTTGTTTGATAGAACCAACTTGAAATATTTCTACCCTATTTCAAATTGAAGAAGTCTGAGGCTCAAAGACTTACACGAATTGCCCAGGATCACAGATCTCTCCTGGCAATTCAAAGTCTATATTGTATATTATAAGCAATTAATTAAATTTTATGTTTTGAAATTATGATACAAATTATTCGAAAATTACATACTCTTGCTGCCTTTTATTGATTTTATTATATTTTTTAAAGTTCATTGTTAATACCTAAAATTTATAATTTTTATGAAATAATTGGCCTCCATAAAATCTTAACTTAATCAGGAAGCAAAAAGCAATAGAGAAAAAAAAAGAAGTGGGTTTTATAATGACAAAGGGACTATTAGGTAACTTTATAATTAAAATACACAATTCCTAAATTACTGTAGTATAGTAGTAATGGGATTTAGGGAAAAAAGGAGGTATCTGATGTTAAAATGATAAAAATAATTTTCAATAAGATTTTTATATGATGATAACCAGGCAATCTAGGCAAATTATCAATGTAAACTCTCAACTCATATGATAGATGAAAATAAAATCCTTATAGAACACAGAATTGAATTAATATTAGATTTGAAAAAAGGGATTAGTATAGTGTAGGTTTCAGTCACAATATACCAGAAAGGCTTGAATATGTCCTACTAACTATTAACAACTAGTGAACTGGCAAAAATATACAGAGCACCAGTTTATAGGTTGGACAACAGGTAGCTCAGGGTTGTGACCCAGAGACAAAACAAAATCTCTTTGAGTTCAGTAAATAACATGACTTTCTTCCTGCAAGTTTGGGGAAAGGAAGAAATAAAAGTATCAAGGCTTTTAGGTAGTAGTTTACTTCTTGTTAAGAACAAAGTTTTACCTCTGTCCTGGGCTGTTTTTACTTTCTTTACTCTTTTCATGTTAGTCTATGGACTTGTCATCTTGAGAAAGGATTTGTGAGACCTGTTGAAGTAATTTAAACTTCTTAGGAAAAAGGCATGTATCTTTTTTACTATTTTATCATTATATGGGGGCTCATGGTAATAACTCCAGATACAATTATTAACAAATAATTTTCTCCAATTTTCCCTTACAATGAAAGACTTTCAGGGGTGGCCATGTGGCTGATTTTCACCAAGAACTTCTGTCCAGGACTGTCGTAGGAGTTTTTCACTCTTTCAGCATTTTCTTCCAATGACTCTCCATATCATTGCCAAAATCACAGGTTATCTTATAATTTTAGTTACACATGTATGTTTCGATCCTAATCCCCAAAACTACAACTTTTTTTTTTTATTATTAAATCATAGCTGTGTACATTAATACAATCATGGGGTACAATGTGCTGGTTTTGAAATGTTTTCATCCAACTGGTTAACATAGCCTTTATGGCATTTTTTTAGTTATCTTTCTACATCACTACCTTTTAGATAGATAGCACATTTTAAATTTTAGATTAGATAGCACATCTTAAATTTTACCCATCATACCTCCAGGCACACATCATCAAATTTAAGTCTTGCTAACTCACTCTTAATGGGCTGGTGTGAGTTAGCTTATCACAACTTTAAACACTTAGTATGCTTTTATTAGAGTGTGATTTCTTTTGTCCCTCAAACAATCAATTGCACAAAATCCAGTAGTGCTTTTGTAAAGAACCAAGGTTGAAAGCCGTGACCCATCTTCTTCCGATCAGGTAGAAATTGTCAAATATATCCATAGCTTCTAGATGACAGGAGCAAAAAATTATAAACAATATGTGTATGTGTGCATGAAAAATAGTTGATATTTTTTTTCCTATATAAATAAACCCACTCTATTTCTCACTTCCACTTCAGAAAGCAAAGATTTCAAAATCACTTTTGATATAGATTGTCACTAACTTCTCTAATTTTCACTGCCACAAACTCCAAGACAATTCTGTTGAACAATTTTAACTAACTATCTTTTGCTAAGGTCACCAGGCCATCTATTTTCCCAAAATAGGGAGCAGTTTCAATTCATGTGTTGCATGCGTGCATTGAGTCTTCTAAGAAGTTTTAGTCTTTTAAATATGCTCTTATCAACATTCTTTATTGTATGATCATTCCAACTCTATTTCCTCTTCTTTCCCTTTAAAGTTAAGATTGTAGACATGTAAGTCTCTCATTCTGTAAATTATTCCCACATGACTACTTTTGTCCCTTGGGCTTCAAGTTTGTATAATTTTTTTATAAATTAAAAGAATCAAACACCCAACTGCCAAAGGCCATTTGCACTTTGATGTCCACCAGTTGACTGTGGAGGATATCTACTTATTTTTTTTAAGTGTTTTCAGTTTTTTTTATTATTTATTTATTTATTTATTTATTATTATTATTATTATTTTTTTTTTTTTTTTTGCAGTTTTTGACTGGGGCTGGGTTTGAAGCTGCCACCTCTGGCATATGGGGCCAGGGCCCTACTCCTTTGAGCCACAGGTACCACCCAATATCTATTTATTTTTATTTTATTTTCTGATATTCTTCGCTCTAGCATCAGCTGAGAGAATTGCAATAGTTTCTTTCTCATTATGGAATTTAACCCAGCAGAGATTATTAAGTAAGATTATTATTTTTAGGTGCTATTCCTTACAAAAATCACAGACACAAGAAAGCTGGCACTGTATTTCTTTTTTTCACCTCTATATCCCAAGCACAACATACACCCCGGTTTAGTGAAAGGTAATTTTTATTTATAACTTTAATAATGATGGGTGACTGAGTTTAACCACATTGTTTAATGAGGTTGGAGAATATGACTGGTAGTTTCTTATATAACAAATAAAGAAATGCAAGAAGTTTTCTATGTAAAAATTTAATTAAAAAAGCAAAATTAACTATGAAGAACACCTGTGATTATTTTAGCCACAAGTATAGTGGCTAAAATAGTACACATGTATTATATGATCAAAAATAATTTAAATCTTATCAATACATAAGTAAATATTGAAATAGTTAAATAGATTCATTAGTATGTTCATCTGTAAAGAATTACTGCCCATTCAGTTGAAGACAATTTTCCTTAACATTCCTGAACATATTTGAACAATTTGATTCATGTGATGGCTATAGAAAAATTAAGAGTCATTAAAAAGACAGACGATTTAGAAATGTGAGGTACCAGAAAAGTCAATGAGAATTATTTCTCTGCTGTACTCCATTTCATTCTTCATTAGTGTCTTTTGCAATTGTTTTGAATAAGAGTAGGATCTCATGATTTCTGCTCTGATGACCTCCCAGGCACAAGACCTGAATTTCTTCTCTGTCAGGTAGAGAGTGATTCTTTGGAAGTAGCTCCTCAGGGCCAGCATGGAGTCCTTTTTCATCAGGGCAGCCTCTTCCATTCCCAGCTCTGGCATCAGGCAGGCTTTCAGCCCATTCAGCTGCCGACTGAGGTCAGTGCGTAACTTGTCTAGTTGAGTCGTATTCCAAGCATCAGATGATTCCTTCATGCTGAAGAGGGTCAAGATCTTCTGGGTCACCACATAGAGGACAGTGATGGCTTGAATCTTCTCAGGCTGTTTGTTCTCAAACTCCTCCTGGGGGAATCCAAAGTCTCTTCTGTCCTTCAGGCAGAGTAAAGGATTGGTTCTCCTCATTTGTGCCAAGAGTTTGAGGATGACAAAGTCCTTCAGGATAGAAGACTTAGGAAGATCACAGCCCAGAGAGCAAATGGACATGCAGCTGAGCACCACCAGCACCACTGGCACAGAAAAGAGTGAGGAGGCCATTGTGAACGTTGAAGATGCTGCTGCACTGACTGAGCTAGGTGACCCTGAGTCTTGGTCTCTAGGTTCTCTGGAGACCTTGCTTTGTGCTTCCGTCTTAAATAGGGAACATACTAGTGTCCATTCTCTGAATGTTCCCATACTACTTTGGCAGCCAGTAGAACTTGCCCCCTGAAAAATCAGCTTGTAAAAGACAGACTAAAAAAAAAAAGGCATAAGAATTTATTTAGCCTATATGCACTGGAGATTTCAGAATGAAAATCTGAAGATACAAGGGATATTGTCCTTTTTAATGCTGAATTCCCACAGAATATGGATAGCTATGTAGAAATATGATTGGACAAAAAAGGTACGGTGTCATCCTAATAGACTGAGTAAGAAACCTACCAAGGCTGTCTGCCTAGATTCTTCTTGCTCTGCCTTAGGATACATTCTTTTCTTCTAGGAATGGGGCAGGACCCAGAGTCAGATAATATCTTTAAAGCCAGTTTTCACAAGGAAAGATAAAAGGAAAGTTAGAGTAACATTTTAGGTCTTATTTATGGCTTTTGCAGAAAAAAGTTTCTGGTGTCTATGACCAATTTTAGAAAAGAGATATTGTAGTTTCTATGGCTAACCCTGGGAAAGAGTGGGACTGAAAGGCAGGAGAGTAGGAGATAGTCAGAGAAAAACTTTTGCTTGTGAGGCTGCTTCTGATGACTTAATTTTGGGGTATTATGTTCTGAACCCCAATACTTTCTATGTCTCCTTTAACTTTCCTTTATGTGTTCTTTATAGAGTTTAAAGCAGGATTTCCAATTGTTTTTCATTATTGCCTACCCTTCCCCCCTCTCTAGCCTTTTGACAGATTTTTTTTCTTGATTCAAATACCCACAAAAATGTAATAATACAGATATAACTGTGAATCTATATAGGTAGTCAATGTATATCTCTACATAATAAGACTAAGTGTAAAGGTTACTCTTTATTCATTGCAAAGCTAAAAATGCCAAAATATAAGTAAAAAGTTAAATTTAAAAGCTATGCCAGCCTGGGTAAGATAACAAGACCCTGTCTCTACAAAAATTTTTCAAAAGTTAGCCAGGTATGGAGGCATTCCCCTATATTGCCAGCTACTCAGGAGGCTGAGGCAGGAGGATTGTTTTGAGAGACAATACCAAGGAAAAGTGAGGTCTAAGAGAGCACAGGTTTTCTCAAGGAGACGCCAAGGACCTAGCTGTGAGATCCTTGCCACGGTGACTCAGATCTTAGGAATTTATAGAAACTTAACTTCCTGGGACCTGAAAACTAATGCTTGCTTCTGCTTCTGTAAAATCCCCTAGTTCTGTCATAGCTGGAGCCTGCTTCTCCAGCTTGATTCAAACTGAGCAATGTGAAGGGAACCCATGGGCTGGAACTCTTTGACTGGAGATAAAAAGGAGACTACTGAGCCAGTGGAGGAGCATGGCCATTTTGGGACTCTGGGTCTGCTGCTGCTCCACTGGCTGGAATAAAGCCCTTCCTCTTTTAAGCATGGTATTTGGGTGTCCATTCTCTCCATTGGGCCTCGTCCTCCTGCAATAGGTTGAGTCCAGAAGCGCAAGGTTGCAGTGAGCTGTGATGTGGCCATTGCACTCCAGCTCTGGGTGACAGAGTGAGACCCCGCCTCAACAATTAATAAATAAATAAATAAATAAAGAAGAAAAAATGAAAAGCTACTGCCATTTAACTTAACTTTATAACTAAATTTACAAAGTGAATTTTAATTCACTTTCTTTTTTTTTTTGCATTGTCACAATTTGATTTTATTATAGTCAATTAAAGTATGCAATTTCTCATACCATGTTTTGTTTTGGTTTTTTGCTTTTTATTTACTGATGCCATTTCTCAAATCAGACATATCAATACAAATCAGTTCTTCAGAAGATATGGAAAAGAGTTCATTGTTTAATATCTGGTCTCCGAATCTAAGATTCTGTAAACATTGAGCTAGAATTTTAGTGTGTGGATTTATTACATAATCATACTTGTTTTTGAGCTGAAATCTCTTTATTTTGTCTTAAATGTTTGTATATTTTACATACTATATGCCTGAACAATTTTTCTTCTCTTCCTATATATCTGCTTTCACTTTTCCAGACTATTGAATCTCAAGTTCACGCTCTTCTGTAGCATTCAATAAAAATTAATTCACTTTCTTAACCTACATAAGTTGCAGTGTTTTTAATTAAAAATTACAAATACACAATAATAATATCAATGTAATCAGCAATCCTCACCAGGGCACCAGGGACTGGTTTCATGGAAGACAATTTTTCCATGGACCAGG
Source organism: Arctocebus calabarensis (assembly GCA_963573935.1). Classification (NCBI taxonomy): domain Eukaryota; kingdom Metazoa; phylum Chordata; class Mammalia; order Primates; family Lorisidae; genus Arctocebus; species Arctocebus calabarensis. Next base: position 1,994 of record CAUYON010002676.1, on the reverse strand, counting down.
GGAGAAGGACATTAGATTTTCCTAAAGAGCACACAACCTAGATCCCTCATATGTGCAGTTTATGGTAGGGTCTGTGCTCCTATAAGAATGTAATGCCACTGCTGATGTGATAGGAGGGAGAGCTCAGGCAGTGATACTAGCAATGGGGAGCAGCTATAAATATAGATGTAGCTTCACTGGCTTGCCTGACAATAGCTCACCTCCTGCTGTGCAGACCACTTCCTAACAGGACTGGTACTGGTTGGTCTCTGGGTCAGAGACTGGGGACTGCAGAATGCAATGATATACTTTAAAGTCATTTAAAACATTTTATAACTGAAATGAGACCTCGCATTTGATCCTGCAATCCTATTACTAGACATCTGCCCAGAAGAAAAACAATCCTTTTCTCATAAGGACACTTGCACTAGACTGTTTATTGCAGCTCAATTTATAATCACCAAAATGCAGAAACAGCCTAAATGCCCACCAACCCAGGAATGGATTAATAAGCTGTAGCATATGTATACCATGGAATACTATTAAGCTACTAAAGAAAATGGAAACTTTACATCTTTTGTATTGACCTGGATGAAGGTGGAACACATTATTCTTAGTAAAGCATCACGAGAATGGAGAAACAAGAATCCAATGTACTCAATTCTAATATGAAGACAGTGGCTGAGCTAATACAAGTTGGGAAGTGGGGGAATAAGAAAGGGGAGGAGAGAGAGAGGAGTGGGGGCTCACAGTGTATGGCACACCTCTTGGGGTCAGGACACAATTATAAGAGGGACTTCATCTAACAAATGCAATCAGTGTAGCCTAATTCTTTGTACCCTCAATGAATCCCAAACCATAAAAATAAATAAATAATTTTTTTAAGAAGTTGAAAAATTAGAGGCGGAGCAAGATGGCGGATGAGTAACAGCTTCCTTGTGGCTGGGCACGGTGAGGCTGGGGAGAGAGGACTTCAGGCATCTCTGCCAGGTGGGATCTGCCCAGAAACTTCCCTTTGGGGACACAGGGAGACAGCGTGAGGCTTCTGGACACCCTGAAGAAGGCTAAAGAGGCAGAGATTGGGCAAGTGGTTGCGTCTGTTCATTCGGTCTGATCCTGTCAGCGGCTGTGGGTGGGGCAGCAGTAGGTCTGCAGGCTGGAAGGGCCTTGCCTGTAAGCCGTTTGGGTTTCTTTTGGACTTGGCACTTGGTTGAACTGCCTTGGGAGAACCTGGGCAGGAGTGTGGGGTATTTTGAGTGTTGCATGGGGCCCCAGACTGGGCCACCAAGCCAAACGGAGTGCCAGTGTTTGGTGGTGGGCTGTGTGGAGCCATTGTGGGAGAACTGCCCTGGCAAGCTCCACCCTCAGGGTCGCAAAACAGGCTTTGGGCGGGAGCGAGTAATCTAGTGACTGAGCAGCCTAAAGGTGGGTACTGAGATGCCTTGCAGCCTTAGCCCTCAGGGGTTTAGGGTGAGACTGGTTTTGGCACACTGGGTAAGGGGATAGGCACTCAAGGAGTGATCCCAGCCATAGCACTTTACTGGGGAAGCCTCGGCTTAGCCCAAGTTAGCAATTTAAAGTGTCTTCTAAGCAGGCTGAGTAGGATTTAAGCTCTCCACCCTGCAGGGTTTGAGAAATTATTAGAAACACAGGGTCACTCCCTACAAAGATCTAGTAACAACAGAGCGATTCTGCCAGGGTCTGATCTGGGAGAGACACCTCCCCAACTCTGAGGAAGGTCATAGGCAATAGTGAAAAATAATCATGAGGTGTAATCAACAGAAAAACTCTGGCAATATGAATAACCATAGTAGATCAACTCCCCCAAGGAATGACAAGGTAGATGAAGTACAAGATCCCTTGCATAAGCAAATGGCTGAGATGTCAGAATTTGAATTCAGAGTCTGGATAGCAACTAAGATCAGCTTAATGGAGGAAAACATGAAATTAGAATTTCAAGCAGTAATCCAAAAGACACAAAAGATGTCTCAAGAACTGAACGAGTTCAAAGAGAA
>CAUYON010002669.1:0-11908 GCA_963573935.1 Arctocebus calabarensis | reverse complement strand
CTTTCATGTTTACATGGATGGAGCTGAAACATATTCTTCTTAGCAAAGTATCTCAAGAATGGAAGAAAAAGTATCCAATGTACTCAGCCCTACTATGAAACCAATTTATAGCTTTCATATGAAAGCTGTAACCCAATTACAGCCCAAGAATATGGGGAAAGGGGAGGGGTGGGGTAGGATGGGTGAAGGAAGGGTAATTGGTGGGACCACACCTAGGGTGCATCTTACAAGCATACATGAGAAATTTACTAGGTGTAGAATATAAATGTCTTAACACAATAAGAAAATGCCGTGAAGGCTATGTTAACTAGATTGATGAAAATATTTCAAATTGTATATAAAACTAGCACATTGTACCCCATGATTGCATTAATGTATACAGCTATGATTTAATAATAATAATAATAATAAAAACTAACATAGAAATTTATTAGTATCATTGTTCATCCCAGACCAGCTTTCTCAATGTAGCCCTAGCTAAGAGTACTGGTCTTGTGTAAACCTACATTTTTATCGATTAGGCTGTATAGAAGAAAAAACTTACTACTCTTTCTTATCTTTCTACTCTCCCCCTGCTTTATAACATAGTTAAATTATTGGGGTCACAGGGATAAAAATGCTTTATCTATATGTGATTTTGAGTTAGGATTTAGGTTTATTTTACTATATGTACATTTCATTTATATGAAATGTAAGGATATTCACTTACATGAATATTTGGCAGGAATTTTAACCATACAAAATGCAGAGCAGTTTCTACTGGTCAGAATTGATGTACACATTGCAATCTATTTAGTATTCTTTACTATCACCCATGTCAACGCCAAGCATTTTGGCACTCAAAAGTGCCCTCCCAATTTTCCAAAGTACGTATCTGGATAGTATATACTCTTTCAAAATCACTGTTTTAGAAGCAAAGCAGAGGAACCAGCTTGATTAATAAAAACAAAATTCCCAGACTACCCTTTTCCTAAAGATCTATATGAATCACAGTACTTTATATAGCATAATTGACTGAGAGTCAGATATTTATTTGGGTTCATTTATTGAATAACTACTCTGCTCAAGCCTTACTACTTGGAAGACTATAATAAACAGAAAATAATTCAAAATAGAAAATTAAGTGAAAGATGATGGAAGATATTCTTATGGGGAACATTTGTGTGTTGGAAAAATAGCTTTTCTTTGATATCTGTGAGAAATACTTTGAACAGTACAATTCCAAACTTTTTTTCTTTTTTTTTTTTTGAGACAGAGTTTCACTTGGTCACCTTTGGTAGAGTGCCATGGCAGCTTAGCTCACAGCATCCTCAAACTCTTGGGCTCAAGTGATTCTCTTGCCTCAGCCTCCTAAGTAGCTGTGACTACAGGCTCCTGCCACCACGCCCAGCTATTCCTTAGAGACTGAGTCTCGCTCTTGCTCATACTGGTCTTGAACCTGTGAGTTCAGGCAGTTCACTTGCCTTGACCTCCCAAGTGCTGGGATTACAAGTGTGAGCCATCATGCCTGGCCACAATTCCAAACTTTTTAGGTATTGTTTTTCTCATATAAAAGAAATTCCAGCTATAGGCTGTGAAAGGTATTTTTTATTTGGTAATTTTGACATATTTTAGTTTTTAATAAAAAAAATTCCATTTTAACTAGTATCAGTAACTTTATTTTATCAAATCCAAAGTGTAAAAACTGCCTTTTAAAAATTTCCATTTTTTTAATACTCTTGAATCTTATGAAACTTATACAGGGAATAGAGAAAAACATTTTTGAGTTGTTTCTCTTGAGAATTTTAGTGGGATATATTTATGAATGATCAACATCATATGAATACTTAGTATTGCTACTATTAAATTTATAATGAGCTGTATGGTTTTTGAAATTCCCTGACAGGCTTTCATCTAAGTAATTTATTTGCAGGGCTTAGATATAGTCAACCAAGGAAACATAGTTAACTATTGACCCTATCATTAAAACATTTCAGTTTCTAAGTAATAATATGCCATTTATATGTAGGATATATTTAACAGGTATGTATCATTTTACTAGTTTGAATATAGAAAGTTAGAGCTACAAATAATCTTTAGCTTTTGGGTTTATAACCCCCAAAGTTGGTAATATGTAATTTAGATTAGTGTGATAATATACTGTTCCAAGAACCAATTTAAATATAACTTAAATAAAGTTAATGTTTATATACATACATGCTTTTCAGAGGCTTATTAATTGAAAAGCACTTTATTTTATATAAATTTTATAAATATACCATGGTCTGTTATAAAGCTTTAGAAGTCAAACATTGTTCTAAGCAATATTGATTTTCTTTTGAAGTTTCTACAGGAATTAATTATTATGAGCAAATTTTAATTGTCTTGACTTTCACTGACAGTAACAGTACTGTATATTGGCATTCTTCAGGCTAGTCCACAAAGGCCTTTTTGAGTAATGAAATACAATATAGAAAGAAGTAATACTATTGTAAATGTACCTCAGTAGGACAGAAAAACAATCAGATAAACGTGTTGAAATCTGATTTCTAGGAAAACTCTAGTTTAATTGGAGAAGAATGAGGCAGTTTTTGTGAGACTTCTGCAAATATTCTAGAGTTTTACCACTTCTGTTTTTGTGGCTGTTCTTTACTTAGATACAGATGCAGTGTTAATATCACCCTGAAATACCAAGTATTTTTGTTGTTTTGACATGTTTATTTCTTTTTCTTCCTTGGTTATTTGAGTGGTTTAATTGGGAGTGGATTCCTTTTTCTTGCTCCACTCAGCTTCAGTGTATAAAAACAAATATTGACAAAAGGGGCAAAGGAAGAGGAGAATTAAAGAGGGGTGTATGCAGTACATGTGAGAAATAGATAGTTCTATATTGAATTAGCTGAGTGTAAGCAATAGAAAGCAGAAGGAGGATGAAAAAGGATTCAGAAAGAATTTCCCTATTTTTCCTTTAGGACATCAAATGGAACTGCCATACTGTTTTCGTTTCTATTAGGAATAAGAGTCAGGATAGGTATGGTATGGACTGCAACCTCATGGTCATTAGTAACCATGCATCTGCAGGTCACACCTTTAGGAGGGCTGCTCCTGAACCCATAATATTACCATATATAAATACTGATAAATGTTTCTGGTAAGTAATGATTATTAATTATTTTGGATATATATTTGGTTTCAAGTATTTGTGTCTGTATCTAGTATCTTGTGTTTAGGTTTGAGGTTAAGGGTTTCTGATAATATGAACTGAGATTTGAAATAACAACAAATGAACAGTTTTTATTGCTATGAATAATCAAGATTTTTTTTATCCATGAATACTTGGAAGTCAATTATATTTTTAAATTTCACATATAATACATTTTTACTTTATTATTTTTTCTCTTGGTTATGGGAAGAAGTTTACGTGATATGGTTCAATTAAATCCAATTTAAATGTATAGTTTCAGTTATTCAGATTATTTTGAAATATACTACCTTGCTAGTATCACATAAATTAAAATTTACCATAAAATGTATATAATGTCAAAATTATTAATACAAATTAAAACACCTATTGTTTTTCAGTATTTGGGGCTGTTTTGAGAATTAGAAGTATTGGTAAACTCTGAACAGTTTGACATTTGAAATAATAGTATTGATTTTCACTTTGAGAAATAATATTCAAACATCTTACAAAATAATTATCTAATTGTATATTTGCTAGAACTTAGAAAGTTTAAGGGAATTGAACTAATTTAACTATAATAGAATATCTGTAAGTTGACCACCAAATGGACTATAACAAACTGGTCAACATATTGAGGTGGTCACCATAAGGAACTAAGCCTACTATACTGATATGTATACATACTTTACTTTCTTAAACAACTTCTATTAGAGAATATCATATGAAATCATACATAATCAAAACAGTAAAATCATACATATGCTATTACACAAAATCAATACATTTACTATTTTCTCATGATTTAATGATTCTTTTGGAAGAAAGAGTCAATATTGGTCTGTTTCTTATTCCTATTACATACATAAATAAAGTGGAGAAACACTCTCAATGTTTGGCTACAGCACTCAGAATACCTGGAGACTTTTCCACAGGAAATGACTTCAACTGCATGATCAGATGCCTGACATCCTCTTCTTTTGGAGTCTCGGCAATTTCAGTGTCATTCTCACTTGATTCTTCCACTTCATCAGCTGCTTTATGCACTTCCTTTCTGGTCTACACTTTGGTCAGTCTTGCTTGGAAAATTGCTTCTGGGTCTGGTTCATTACAGATTGCCACCTTATTATCCACTGCAATAACACCTTCAAAATATACTGTTTCATATTCTTCTATGAGAGATGGACTGTCTTGGGGGGCCAATACATTATGCTCTTGGATTTTGACACACATTTAACTTTCTCTTGAAACACTTCTGTATCATCTCTGGTTGAACTTTATTTCAAGAATATCTGATCCAGAGGACAGCTTCCAGAGTGTTAACTGATGGAATAAATCAGGAGCAGAGGAAGTTACTTCCACAGACCATAGGTTTGTGTTTTAAAAATGACCCACTCTGTGAACTAGGCTTGGTAGTTCATTATAAATAAATGTTTTGATATTGGCGTGGTCAAGAGATTCAATTTTTGAGTTCATATTTGGAGACAGAAATGTCAGTGTCACATTTCTAAGATGATTCACTTGCAGGTGGCCAGGAAAAGTTGTATAATGTCAGGAGCATAGACTATTTCTTGTTCTCTATTTCTTGGTTAGTATTCCTTACCCGCTCAAATATCCATGCACATTTGTTTGATTTCCAACTGATGGGGAGGTCTACAGGATTCAGCGTCTTGAATGTGTGTGGCGTTGCCGATTGACAGTCTCCAAGGGCTCTAGGTTCTCTTTGGCTGAGCTAGTGCAAAGAAGAACTATGAAACATTCTTTGGAAGGTTTTCTGTTCTTGCATTTGTCACCTTTCATGACAAGGTTCCTATCAGGCATAGCCTTGAAAAAGAGTCCTCTCTCATCAGCATCAAAGATGTCATCATTTTTGAAACTTCTGATGAATTCCAAGAACTTTTTGATGAACTCTTTCACAACTTCTACTGGAACTTCATTGGAATCATGCTACAAGACTTTCTGGGAGAGCTTGTGGTATGCTTTAAATTTCTCAGGCCAACCATTTGATGCATGGAAATCTGCCACCCCAAATTCCTGTGTGAATTTCTTAGTAATCTCTTAGATCATTGGCCTGGAGAGTTGAGCATTAACTGCTCTCATTTGTTTGAACCAGCTTAATACAGCTTCACTGACTTCATTAAAGGAATTTATCCTCTATTTCTGTTACAGGTCTGTACAGGTAAAAGGTAGAGTAGGCTGGCATTCCCCCTGAAATCTTGAGCAGGTTATGGGCCCAAGGCTCAGTGCCCCTGCTGCAATGCATGTGTATAGTGGTGAAGGGAGGTTGGAATGTCCAGCAAAGTAGATAAGAAAATAGTCTAGGAAATGTCTAGATAAAAATCAAAAGCTTAGAGACAATATAAATAAAAGTAGAAAGTAATTGATAATTGCTCCCTCAGATACCCTGCAGCTGCAGCATCTTGACCTGTAGACTATAACTTTCCTTCATTAAATTCTCTACAAAGTGTTCTTTGATCTGTAGCTTAGTACTCCTCTGTCCTTCAACCTGGTATTTTTCTTCCTTAAACAAAGAATTGCCTGTTTAATTAGAACATGAAACTGTTACCTTTTCACTTTTGGCATTGGGTTCACATGCCCCCCAATTTTCTAATAAATAGCCTTGGATACTGGACTCAAGACACCACCTGTTAGCCTTACGAGAAAATAATATGGTGTCTCTCTTATGAGTCAGAACACTGTGTGTACGTGTGTGTGAAAATTTCATAGTGCTTTCTCTCTGTCTGTCAAACCTTTGCAGTCAGGCAAGGTCCTAGTGCAGGGGGACCTCCAGTCCACCACATTGTGCCTTGGTTCTCAGGTTGCAACAGGTCTCCATTTTCCTTACCATATCTCTTGAAGTACTCATGTTCATGTTTTTAGATGTTGCTAACTGTGATCTTGGTAATACACCAAAATGTTCTGCCTTCTTTCTTTGGCTTCTGTTTTCCAGACAATGTACAAGAATAACTTTTTCTTTTCATGTTAGCTCTTTGAATTCTTTTTTTTTTTTTGCAGTTTTTGGCCGGGGCTGAATTTGAACCCGCTACCTCCAGCATATGGGGTTGGCACCCTACTCCTTTGAGCCACAGGCACCACCCAGCTCTTTGAATTCTTTAGTTTGGGCTATCGTGTCTCAATTAACTATAAAATTTTCAGTACGTATAGGATGTACCTAAAATTCAGATCAGTCCTTGACTGTGAAAAAATATTCCATAACACATGATAAACAATAGGATATTAAGCCTAATCCACCACATGGTAATAATAAAATATGAAAAAAGAACTTTAAAGAAAAAATAATATAAGAATGGCAAAACCCCACACTTTCTACCTCTTGTGCAGGGTGGATTCAACTGGTCAAGTTATAGAGGGTAAATTAATACTGTGTGTCACAGTCCAAGTAGTCAAGATACAACTTAGGAAGGTACTCAGTCAATATAGAGATGTCAGTCTTCCTTTGAATACATGTGGTTCATGTCTGGTCTATGAAAGTTAGGTCAGCTTAAGCGGGTGGTCATTATAGGAAGGTAGGCAATTATGGAGGTTCTACTGTATTTGTAACTGTTATTGAGAGTAGCATATCTCTTATCCTTATGCAGGTATCCATATTTGTCTGATCGAATCTAGTTTGAACATAGCAAGACAGATTGGCATTTTCAGTACCATAAAACACTTCTTTGCTAATTGCAAACCATATTTAGTATAACCTCCTAAAAAAGTAGCACCTTTAATGTTATGCTTTATTGTTAATGTGCACACTGGAGCTGGATTCATCTGTATCCGACAACTGTGCTTCATGAAAAGAGTTTTTTTCTTGATAGGCAATTAGCAGTAATTAGGAAGATTCCCCTCAATAAGATGTCAACATGAAATCGTTTAAAAAAGTTGAATGTCAGTGACTTAAAAAGAAAGTTCTCTTGACACATAGGTATGGCATGTGAAACATGAAATGTTAATTTAACTTTTCTGCTTATTATTCATGCACAATATTATTTTGTCATTCAGACACTACACTGACAGAGTGTAAGGGTATTAAAATAGTGTTGCTAGAATAAAAAGAGGATTAATCTACCATTGGCCAATTAGCCAAAGGGTACTTAATGGTCTCTAAAGGCTACTGAAATCTAACTACTAGCAAAAGTATTGGTAAAAAGTCCTCTATATTACCTTCATTTGCCTGACATTTTGTGAAATATACTGTAGGCTTTTAATAACTGCATTTGTCAGGAAATAGTTTATAAATGAGTGATAAGGTAATTCATTGGATTTTTCAAAAGAAGTTTTATTGCAAAAATAATTACATCTCTGCCTAAGATCATCTTTTCAGTTGTTGGTTTTTATATTTTTTATTTTTTAACTTAATTTGTATTAAGTCATAACTGTATACATTTATGGGGTACAGTGTGATGATACAGTGTGGAATGCTTAAATCAAACTAATTAGCATAACCATCATGTCATGTACTTATTTTTGTGGTAAGACATTTATAATATACTTTCCGTATTTTGAAATATACCCTTGCATTGTGTACATTAGGTGAGATCCCACCAAATACTCTCCCTCCACTGGCGCTCCCTGCCTCTCACCCTCCTCTCCCCTCTTTCTTTTGTGTATTGGTTTTTAATTATATCTCTTAATCTCAAGTATCATAACACAGGAAAATTCATATTTTTATTATAAACTTGAAAGTTTGACTAATCTGAAGTACTTATCTTTGTAAATAAGTATTTGTATGGAAAATATTTGTATTAGTGAACTATAAATTAATGTAATTGTCTTGATAATATAATGTTTTAATTAACTAGGTATTTCTATGCATGGACTATATACAGAATTATATTTCTTTCAGTTGTATTACATGTAAAAGCATAATATTCCCAATAAAAGAATATTTATTCTGTTCACAGGAAGGAGAAATATCACTAAGGTCACGGCAAATTTCTAGAGCATTCTTGCTTATAGAATTTACATAGATCTTGTTCAACTACCCTTTTTGTCTTCAGTCTCATTTACTTCAATTCTGGTAACAAAATTTATGTTATTAATTACTAAAAAAGCGAAATAATGAGATTTTAAAACTGCTTCCACTATTTACGTATGAACCAGAATAATCAGATTGTGAGAATATAAATAAACTTAATTTCTGTTGAATACAGAATGTTTTATGTCAGTTCTAAGTAGAATTTAGGATCAGAGATTTTGGTTTTTAAAAATAGAGCACTTCTATTTAAGGTTTGTTTTTCTCTATGCTTACTGACAAGGCCTTTGGCTTTCAAATGGAGAATAAAAGATTTTAGACTGCATTGTTGTTAATAGATGAAAACTAAACCTAACTTTTCACCTTGGTTACTGATTGACCCTTTACAGCTGGAAAGAGTTCTGCCATTAATAGTTTCCTCCATGGGTTTCTAGGAAAACCCTGATCCAGCATCCCTGGCCTCCACTTTCACATTTGGATGGATTTTCTTGTATTTCTGTGTCTCTACTTTTCAGATCTCAGTATCCTAACTAAGAGTATTTTCTAAAGTTTTAAAATGGCTCATTACTTTTAGTACAGCGGTGGAAAATACTGAGTATGGGCAAAACTTGTCTTTGAATGTCATAGGGTTGGTATTGTCCCTAAAAAAAAAAAAAAAAATGGTAGATCAGAATCACCCTTACAATAGAGGTGAAGTGGAGCTAAACCCCATCCTATTCCTTTCCCTTGGAATACTGCTTGAATACCCCAAAACATTTTCTTTATATGTGCTACAGGTAGCATCGTACTTGTTGAATAGGTAGATACTGAATACTTTATTCTTTGGAGACATCAAGATCAGAGAGTATCTAAAAAATATATTTTATTTTGGGAGTAATTAGGGAAATGGTTCTTTCAGATACTCTTTCTGAACTTTTTATTTCTCCTTCTTTGGCCTGAAGAATATTTTTCATGAGGCCTATTTTATTTTTTCTGATAATTCATTCCCGATCATTAAATGTTTATCTAGACTCCTCGATGGGGAAGATACACTCAGTTTTCTCAGGACTGCCTTCAGTTTACTGACCAGTATTTAGGCAAATATCTTCTCTTGATTAAAAGCTAGCCAGCATTTGCCAGATAGAAATTGAAGGCAGCCGCAGTACCCATACTTTCCTGTTTCGTTTCTTCAGAACACTTAAGTATAATTTATTGTTATATGGTTCTAGGTTATAGACTAGTAGCCACCTAAAGACAAGGATTATAACTCCTTTATCAATGAAAACAGAACTAGTACAGTACCTATCATGTAGTGATATAACAAGAAAGAATTATAGAGAACCGAAGATAATCCCTGTCCAAATCTTCTGAAGATTGGCCTAGTGAGGGCAAGAATAAAAGCAGTTTGTGAATTAAATCCCACAAAAGAGAACAAGAGAGAGTAGGTCAGGAGAGACTTATTTACCCTATTCATGTGATTCCACAATTATGTTGACAGCAGCAGAAGGAAGCTTCTGGTGGGAGGCTTTTTATTGGGCGATTAAACTACAAAATGCAGATCTGATAGAGGTAATTTATATTTCTAACATAGAAAACAGAAAAAGAGGAACCAAAAAAAGAAGAAAAACATTTTTTAAAGAAAATTAGATAATTCTTAAAGTGGGGTCCTTTGCTCTAACTATCACAAGGGCCACAATCACTGTGTCAGCCAGACAACCCATATTTCTGGAGCATAGGCTTTACTTCAGACTCACATTTGTTGGAAAAATTCAGTTCTTTCTGGGTATAGGACTGTGGTTCTTGTTTTCTTGTCCTTCTTCCAAGGACCATTCTCAACTCCTAAAGGACTTCATTAGGTCCTTGGTTTAGACTCCTTTCATAGTCTTCTTATATCCAGCAACCTTATTCTTCAAGACCAGCACGAGGATATCTTCCTGACCTCAGGGAGGGTCCCTGGGTCTTCTTTGAGAGGACCCACCTGTACAGGTCAGGACCAGCCAGAACAGTCTTAGTTTTGGTTAGGGACTCTAATTATATCTACAGAATTCCCTTTGCTTATAATACAATGGAATCAGGGGAATGATACAGCCCATCTTATTCCTAGTCCCCACCCCCATACAAGCAAGGATTTTATACCAGTGGGTCATGGGGGACCTTTGATAATTGTATCTATCATAAGATTTATTACTAGAAAGTAAGATTTTTTGTATATCCCTTTTTCTTCTCACAGTTGCATAGAGGGTTCTTTCCTGTTTACATTATGCTTCCTCAATGTTAAATTTAAATAAATTATTAATAGCTAGCATCTAGTTTTAAATTTTTATAATGTTAAATCCTATTTTACAACCTTTGGGTAGAAATAATTGACTACACATAAATCAATATAAATCTCAGTACTTATTCTAATTGAAGACAAATTTTGAATTGAAATAGGCTTTTAGAAGATTGTGGGGAGATTGCACTACTGGGATATAGAGTCAGACGAATACATCTGCCTTCACTACGTGTAGATCCTAAATTGATCTATCCAAACAGGATAGGTACCTGATAGCAAACAGGTAGCTATCACCTAACTATGACTAAAGTTTCTGTCATGAGGGAAATTATAAGGCTCTTATGTGCACAAGTTAAACAAAGTTTTTTATTAATCTAGGTCCTTAGCTTTTAAGACATTTCTCAGACCTGATAAGGTAATTAGCATTCGGCACAAGATGACAAAGCTAATGAGAAGGTTGTACATTTAAAATCTACCAAATCAAATGTTATCACAGATGTTTTAAAAATTCTGTCCTCAAAATTACCTTTATTAAGTAACCAGGGTTTTTTTTTCTGTTTTTTTCTTTTTCCACTTTTTCTGTTTTTAAGCAAAAATATAATAATAATAATAATAAAGTCCTATACTTGCTGATGGAAAATTAGCTGGTCAGCATTTAGACTCAGAGAAGTAGAAGCCAGAAATTAGGACTCTTCCATGCATGTTTTCTTATTACTTGTATGACTTAAATTACTAATATAACTTAAATATTTTTAAATCTTTGATTGGATATGGAAAGGTAGTAACAGAGAAATATGAATCATAAAACTAATAAAAAAAGAAAAATAATAACAATTTTGTGAATAATCTTTTGTATATTTTTTTGGTTAAATCATAGTTGTGTACATTAATGCAATTATGGGGTACAATGTGCTGATTTCATATACAATCTGAAATATCTTCATCAAACTGGTTAACATAGCATTCATGGCATTTTCTTAGTTATTATGTTAAGACCTTTATATTCTGCATTCAGTAAGTTTCACCTATACCCTTCTGAGATGCACCACAGGTGTGGTCCCACTGACTACCCTCCCTCCAACCCCCACTTCACCCTTCCTTTCCCTCCCCTCCCTTACCCCTTTCCCCATATTCTTGTGCTATAATTGGGTTTTAGCCTTCATATGAAAGCTATAAATTAGTTTCATAGTAGGGATGAGTACATTGGATACTTTTTCTTCCATTCTTGAGATACTTTGCTAAGAAGAATATGTTCCAGCTCCATCCATGTAAACATGAAAGAGGTAAAGTCTCCATCTTTCTTTAAGGCTGCATAATATTCCATGGTATACATGTATCACAATTTATTAATCCATTCATGGATAGATAGGCACTTAGGTTTCTTCCATGACTTAGCAATTATGAATTGGGCTGCTATGAACATTCTGGTACAGATGTCTTTGTTATAATGTGATTTTTGGTCTTCTGGGTATATACCTAGTAAAGGAATTATAGGATCAAATGGCAGGTCAATTTTTAG
>CAUYON010002668.1:0-23269 GCA_963573935.1 Arctocebus calabarensis | reverse complement strand
CTCAGAATGGGAGAAAATATTTGCAGGTTATGCCTCCGACAAAGGTTTAATAACCAGAATCCACAGAGAACTCAAACATATTAGCAAGAAAAGAACAAGTGATCCCATCTCAGGATGGGTAAAAGACTTGAAGAGAGACTTCTCTAAAGAAGACAGGCGCACAGCCTACAGACACATGAAAAAATGCTCACTATCTTTAATCATCAGAGAAATACAAATCAAAACCACTTTGAGATATCACCTAACTCCAGTAAGATTAGCCCACATAACAAAATCCCAAAACCAGAGATATTGGGGTGGATGTGGAGAAAAGGTAACACTTCTACACTGCTGGTGGGAATGCACACTAATACGTTCCTTTTGGAAGGGTGTTTGGAGAGTACTTAAAGATCTAAAAATTGACCTACATTTGATCCTATAATTCCTTTACTAGGTATATACCCAGAAGACCAAAAATCACATTATAACAAAGACATCTGTACCAGAATGTTCATTGCAGCCCAATTCATTGCTAAGTCATGGAAGAAACCTAAGTGCCCATCAATTCACGAATGGACTAATAAATTGTGGTACATGTATACCATGGAATATTGCCCAGCCTTAAAGAAAGGTGGAGACTTTACCTCTTTCATGTTTACATGGATGGAACTGGAACATATTCTTCTTAGCAAAGTATCTCAAGAATGGAAGAAAAAGTATCCAATGTACTCAGTCGTATGAATGGTATAACCCAACTATAACACAAGACTATGGGGAAAGGGGCAAGGGTAGGGAGGAGAGAGGGGAGGTTGGGGCAGAGGGAGGGTAATTGGTGGGGCCACACCTACGGTGCATCTTAGAAGGGTGCAGGCGAACCTTGCTAAATGCAGAATACAAATGTCTTCATATAATAATGGAGAAATTGCCAGGAAGGCTATGTTAATCAGTTTGATGAAAATAGTTAAGTTTGTACATGAAACCAGCACATTGTACCCCTTGATTACACTATTGTACACAGCTATGATTTAATGATAAAGATAATAAAAAAATGAAAAAAATAAAACATATATATAACTTATATAAATAAGAACAAGATAAATATCACAATAGAAAAATGGTTAAATAATTTAACAGATAAGTAACAGATACGCAATTAACTAATAGTTAAAATATGGAAAGCTAGGGAGGGGGTAGGATGGGTGGAAGGAGGGTAATTGGTGGGACGACACCTATGGTGCATTTTACATGGGTACATGTTAAATTTACTAAGTGTAGAATATAAATGTCTTAACACAATAGCTAAGAAAATGCCGTGAAGTCTATGTTATCCAGTTTGATGAAAATATTTCAAATTGCATATAAAACCAGCACATTGTACCCCATGTACACAGCTATGATTTAATTAAAAAAAAATGTAGAAAGCTAGTCAAGTTTCCTGAAAATAAGAGCAACTGCTTAGACCAAAAATAAGAGCCCTTTTTACCTAACTCAAATGGAGCTTTTTTAGCCTTTTAGTCTACTAATGCTAGTACTTTTCACCTACTAGCTCTTTTCACTCAGTGGAATGGCAAAAAGTATAATAATAATATCAAGTCTTGGCCAATTCATGGCCAATACTTAAACACACGACTGATTTAACACCACTAATTGCTTCAACTTTGTGACCAATTTGACACTATCTAAATACATTTAAATAATGAATAAAACACAAGCATATGACCTAGCAATTATATTTTGGCTTTCTATTCTTAAGTGATACACACAATGTTCTCAAGTGAATAGGGAAGTATATACAAGGATGTTTACTGTACCTTTAGTTATAATAGGAAAACAAAAGAGAAACTTTGTTTGTTATTAAAATAGGAATGACTGGAAAATTAAATCATATTTGAACTGTAGAATGCATTGCAGTAATAAAAAAGAATAAAGTAATAGGCAGCCAAAATAAAATTGCTAAATCATATGCTACTTGTATTTTAAATTTGATTAGATCAAAGTGATCACAAAGTAGCACTAATTTATGGGTTTATCAGCAGAGTATTTACCTATTACCTACACTATATATTACTAGAAAGTTCTACTAGATGTGTTGTTAGAAGCACAGTGTAATTTATAGCATGACCCAGAGTGATATGTTTATGTAATATGCAAAAAAAAGAACTTACAAAAATATAACACATATGTAAAAGAAAAGCAAGCAATAAATTAGATGGCATTACATATACAGAAAAGTTCTTGAAGGATATATATCAAATTACTGTTTGTGGTTAATACAGAAGAGGTGGTGGTCAGAAGGAGCTTAGTCTGATCTATTTGTAATTTAGTTTTTTTAAATAAGAGAAAGCTGCTTTATATTTCTTATAGAATTAAAATTAATAGTTTCTAAAATAATTTCTCTTGGGGTTTTTAACATACTCAGACAATATTTACTCAATCTTGAAAATGGAGTCAAAAGCCCATTGACAGAATAGGCAAAATAGTCTGCAGTACCTTTCACAAGGTTTTGTCTTTAAAAAGCTGATTCTTGCTGAATCTGCCATTTGCTGTACTGGGAAACACAAGCGTATGGTGTTGGGAAAGTCAATTTTGATTGAAGACAAAGCCTACCAAGGCACAGAGTGGAGAATATTCAGGATTGATAAGTATGAAAACCATAGAGAGTCATCTTCTGTAGGAACAGGACAGAGCACAGCCAGGAGGATAAGACCAGCCTGCAGGAAATACTTAATATCTTTAGATAAGCCACAGAGAACAAGAGCAGAAAGGTCCTGGAACAGCATCATAAGCGCATACAAACAAGTGTTTGATGTCAGCCAAGTTCACTGACAAAGAAACTAGTTTTTCCTTCAAGTATTCTTCACCTTCATCCTTAACAAATATAAGGATTAACAGGAAGTGTGCAGGGCATTTTTGTTTCATAAATCCACATTCTCCTGTTTCCACTGTGAACCCCAAAGTGCATTCTTCACACAGCATCCAAAGTGATCCTTTATGAAAGGATCTGTGGACCCCACTCACTCTGACACCTTCCCGACCGAGGCACTCTCCTCATCACATTTTACTCCTATGTTACTATATTTTTATCTTATTTTATAGTGGGTTTTTTCAGCTAAAAATTGCATATTTTAGTGTACAAAATAATATTTGAAATATGTACAATGGACATTTTGAACTATCCCTCTTGTGTTTTTGAATTTGGTTTGCTTGTGTTTTGTTTAGAATTTTAGCATTTATATTTATCAGGGATATTGGCCTGTATTTTTCTTTTCTGCTTTTTTTAGAGTCAGAGTCTCACTTTGTTGCCTTCAGTAGAGTACAGTGGCGTCACAGCTCACAGCAACCTCTAGCTCTTGGGCTTAGGTGATTCTCTTGCCTCAGCCTCCTGAGTAGTTGGGACTACAGGTGCTCACCACAATGCCCCGCTATTTTTTTGTTGCAGTTTGGCTGGGGTGGGGTTCAAACATGCCATCCTCAGTATATGTGGCTGGTGCCCTACCCACTGAGCCACAGGCCTTGCCCAATTTTCTTTTCTTGTAGTGTCCTTGCCTAACTTTGGTATCAGGGTAATACTGGCTTCATAAAATAAGTTCAAAAGTATTACTCTTCTTCAGGTTTTCTTTTGGAACAGTTTGAAAAGAGCTGATTAGTTTTTATTTTACTATTTGGTAGAATTTAGCAATAAAGCCATTGGGTCTTGGCTTTTTCTTTAATAGAAATTCTTTTATTACTGATTTTTATCTCCTTACTCATTATTGATTTTCTGTTTCTTCATGTTTCAGTCTTGGTAGGTTGTGTATCTAGGAATTTATCCATTTCTACTAGGTCATCCAGTTTGTTTGGTGTATAATTATTCTTAATAGTCTCCTATGATTTTGGTATTTCTGTGGTATCGGTTGTCAAGTTCTTTCTTTCCTTTCTGATTTCATTTATTTCTTTCCTCTCTTTTAGTCAGTCTAGTTAAAGGCTGGTATACCTCAATTCTGTATACCTTCAAGAACTTGAGTCTTAGTTGATCTTTTCTATTGTTTTATTTATCTATGTTTATTTACTTATGTTTATTTCTGCTCTGATCTTTTTCACTTTTTTTTTCTTTTGCTAATTTCAGGTTTATTTTATTCTTGCTATTCTTATATCTTGAGGTGCAATGTTAAGTTGCTTAAGTGAGTTTTTTTCTCTTTGTATGGAGGCGTTTATTGCTATAAGTTTCCCTTGTAGAAGAAGCTTTGCTATGCTATGCTTCCATTTTTATTTGTTTCTAGGTATTCTTAAAATCTCTTTGAATTTTTTCATAAATTTATATGTATAAGTACTGTGACATCTTTGATAGTAGAATGACACTGGGTTTGAGTTAAGAAAGTTGGAGATCAAATTCTTTTTCTAGCTCTCATAAGATTTGTGACCTTGGGTTAGTCCTTTAGTTTCAGTTCTTTGTTTATTAATTCATTCATTCACCAAATGCCTAATATGTTCCAATCCCTGTTCAAGGCTATCCAGAAAATAAGTAAAAAAAAAAAAAACAACAATGTCTGCTTCTTTAGAGCTTACACTCAAAAAACAAGGGAGACATTTAAGAAGTATAATGTTAAGTTGTGGTAAGTGCCATGAATTAAGTCCAGCATGAAACACTGGACTTAAACTGCCCTTTAGACCCAGTGGACTTAACAGACATATACAGAACATTCCATCCAACCGCAGATTACACATTCTACTCCATACACACAAACCGTTCTCTAGGAGAGATCATATGTTAGGTCACAAGACAGTCTTAGCAAATTTAAGAAGATTGAAATAATAGGAAATATCTTTTCAATCACAAAGGATGCAATTGAAAATCACAGAAGGAATCTCTGAAAATTCACAAATGCATGAAAAATAAACAACCTACTGCTGAGCACCTAGAATCTTCAATCTCAAATATAGTAGATTTTCCCAGCTTTGTAATCATTGTCAAACTCTGGATTTATAATTTATCTGTAAAATACTTCAAACAATTCCCTAACATCTTACTTTTTAAAATTAAAATGTGTCCTTTGGTCTTCACACAGGTGGTACTTTGCTGACATGAAAAACAAAAGCAAGAAATTAAAACCAATACCATTTAGCCAACTCCTGAAGACAATGGCTTAAGATCTTGCGTGCAGAGTCCTGCACTTGCTGTACCTTTTCCGACTATCACAATGCACTAACATACATCATCTACTAACGCACTGTGTATAAATCCAACTGTGATTATTACACAGATAATCTCTCTCCCTCCTGGATAATTTTACTTTGGTAGATTCATTCCCTTTTTGGGAAAATGCATTTCCCCCCTTTCCAAATATTTACATCACTGAAATCGTTTCTGGAATTCAGAAGTCTGGAGACTTTAAGATTTGGCAGTTGAAAGATGATCCCCTTTGAGACTGTAGGTTAAATACAATGAGTTGTGCATGTTCTAATGGAATCAAAATATAAGCTTACACATGCAAGCTTATTTCAACATTCTATATTACCATTTAAAGAGAGCAATTGATGTCAGAAAGAGAAGCATGGAACTTATATTACACTGATTTATGACTAAGTCAAACCCACATGTGCCCTCTAATATATCTTAGTATATCATCACTTGAGACAGTATGAAGACAGAAGGATGTTTATCAAAATGATTTCACTGGAATAGTATAATAAAGCACACTGGGAGCTAAACAATTTGAAAGAGAAAATTACCAGAACTTACTGTGAGAAAACATAATTGTTCTTTGGATGGTAGAGCAAAATAGAAGAATCAAAAGATGAAATATGAGTCACAAAAGCTCTTGAGCATCTATTCTGATTCTGCTGCAATTGATAATTCTCTATACGCAAGAAGTAAGACAGGCATTTAGATAAACACACACACACATTTTATATATACAGGTGGTCATAAAGTTCATGTGCAGTTAAAATTTTGTTTATTTTAAATTACACATGTTACAAAATTCTTTTGTATCTGGTATCACAAAAGAAATTAGGAAGTTAGGGCAGTGCCTGTGGCTCAGTGAATAGGGTACTGGCCCCATATACCGAGGGTGACGAGTTCAAACCTGGCCCTGGCCAAACTACAACAACAACAACAACAACAAAGGAAGAACAAAAAAAAATTAGGACTTAGAGTTTAATTTACTGCCTTAAGTGGGTTCTACCATACGCTAATCTGATCAGAAGTGCAAAAAAATTAATATTTATTGAGTGCTACCCAAGTATGGTATACTAGACCAATCTTTAAATTCTCAAAACAACTTCATGAAGGTACTATTAATATTATCATTCTTACAGAGGAGTAGGTCAAAGCTTAAAATGGAGTGCTAACATTGGCACAGCTCGGCTGGGATGGAGACCAGACAGAATCTCTAATCTTTTAGAACCCCTTTGTGCAGAGAATACTCTATTTCCTTCCAGAGACCAGGCAAAACTGCAAAGGCTTAGAGATGGAACTGGGCTGGTGGTGGTGGACTGTAAGCCAAGTCAGCCTTCCACACAGCCTTACTGTCCTACATGCTCCCCTGGTTCCTTCCTGGAATTAGCTCCGAGGTTGTCCAGGGAAGCAGCTTAGTTGAAAGCTTTCAGTATTAATTCCCACTAATTATCATTCTGTTTCCCAAATACCTTCGTCCAACATGTAAGAATGAGAAAGCAATTTAGTTGCAACAAGTAGAATGCATTCATTACCCCTTTGCATGTTTTGTTTGTTTTGAGATAGTCTCCCTCAGTCACCCTGGTTAGATGCCCTGGCTCGTAGCTCACAGCTCATAGCTCATGCCTTGAACTCTTGGGCTCAAGTGATCCTCCTGCCTCAGACTCCCAAATAGCTGGTACTATAGGCTGCCATGTCAATGCCCAGCTACTCTTTCATGTTTAATTCCATCTGAGTTGGCCACCGGAAACCTGACTCAGTCTTTCTCTCCTGTAATTGTGTCAAAATTTTACTCCAAGACTTACTGTCACCTAGTTCACTCAATCCATAGTTGTGAGAATGCCAAGTATCATATTCCGTGGAAATGGAATTTTTGGTCTCTGATGCCATCTTTAGGGGCAGTATAATTTCTTTATACAAAGGTTGGTGTCAAGTTCTGTGACTTGTCTATTCTCCATGCTTATAGGATAGAGCATTTTATCCTTGCACAATAGTGTGTTAGCATCTTCTCACATAAGGAAGAAAATTTTGTTCCAGTGTTTTCTTTCGTCAGACTTTTTTGATCTTTGGTTAATATGTTCTGATCAAAGTCATGATGCAGAGTGCTAAGTGCCTACCCAATGTCCCTTTTCTTCCTCTTTGCTATCAGAATGCCAATTCTTAGCCGACCACAGGGCAACTTGTAATAAAGATGAAAAATTCCAGGCAGCGTGGGGCTGCTGCACCCATTTACTTCAGAGCTGTGAGAATTGGTGTGTCTTGAGAGACTTCCAAGAAGCCCCTTCAAAGGGAACTTTGAAGCAAGCTCATTTTGCATTTTTCTACTTTTCTCTCTGTTCTCTGGGGAATGTGGGTGAGATAGAACTTCAGCATCCATTCTAGATCATGTGGTTACATTGATTATGGAAACAACACACTGAGAACTTGCAGAGCAGAAAGATAAGGCTGGGGGTCTTAGAACTTCATGAGCTGCCTCACCAATTCTGGACTTTCTAAGGGTGGTCTTCATTTACAGAAGAACATATCACTTGAGTGTTTGAGCCACTGCTATTTTAAGGCTCTTTTTTCTTTCTAACCAGTAACAGACTGTTTTTTGGTTTTTAAATAAAAATAATTATAATGTTTTGGGAGAGAAGCCAAATGTAGTACACTAAAATGCATTTGTTATAAACAATTAACTGTATAAACCCTGCAATAGACTCATGCAGTACAAACTATAATTTCCATTTCACAAATTACAGACAGGAAGCTTCTGGAAGGCATATCTGATACCTAGTAATGGGACTGCTGGATCGAAGGGAAGGTCAACTTTGACTTCTTTGAAGATTCTTTGTACTTCTTTCCATAAAGGCTATATTAGTTTGCAATCCCACCAATAGTGCAGAAGTGTTCCCTTCCCCCCATATCCATGCCAGCATCTGCAGTTTGAGAACTTTGTGACCTTTCTGGGGTTAGGTGATATCTCAGGGTAGTTTTGATTTGCATTTCTCTGATGATTAAAGATGATGAGCATTTGCTGTTCATTCATTTGTCATCATTGAAGAAATTTCTGTTCTAGTCTCTTGCCCGCGTATAGAGGGGGTTGTTTGCTCTTCTCTTATTTTTTAATACTAGTTCTCCATAGATTCTATTTATCAGGCCTTTGTCAGATTCGTAGCATGAAAACAATTTTTCCCATTCTGAGAGCTATCTGTTTGCTTTGTTTGCGGTTCTCTTAGCTGTGCAAAAGCTTTTTAGCTAGATCAAATCTGAGTTATTTATTTTTGATGTTGCTGCAATTGCCAGGGAGGTCTTCCTCATAAAGTTTTTTCCAGGCCAATATTTCTAGCGTTTTCCTCATACTTTTTACTATAATTTTTATTGTTTCATGTCTTAAATTTAAATCCTTTTCCCACAAGAATCAATTTTTGTCAGTGGAGAGAGGTGTGGGTCCATTTTCGGTCTTCTTCCTTTGGCCAATCAGTTCTCCCAGCACCATTTGTTAAATAGGATTGTTTTTCCCACAGTGCATGCTTTTGTTAGGTTTATCAAAGATCAAATGACCAGTTTTCCACAAAGATATTTCATAAGAATGTTTATTGCAGCCCAATCTGTAATTGCCAAGTTGTGAAAGTATCACAAATGCCTATCAACCCATTTATTGAATGGATCAATAAATTGCGGTATGTATGTAGCATGGAATACTATTCTGCCATAAAAAGATGGAGATTTTACATCTTTTATGGTTACCTGGATGCAGTTGAGACACATTCTTCTTAGTAAAGTATCACAAGAATAGAAAAATAAATATCCAATGTATTCAATACGAATATGAAACTAATATGTGAACAATTACATGCTCATATGAACAATAAAACAAAAACATAGTCTAGTATGGGAGCGGGGGGAGGGAAGGAGAGGAAAGGTGGGGAGAGCTATTGGCAGAAGGAGGGAGGGCATTTGGCAAGGTCTCACCTAATGGGTACAATGTGAAGGTGCATAGTACACCCCCTGGGTGAGGGGTTCTTTTACAACTGGAACTTTACCTTGGAAGTGAGAACAATGTAATCTACAACTTTGTACCCTCATATTAATTTGAAATAAAAAAGAAAAGCATATCTGAGAATTGACTCAGTCCACGCAACTGGAAAAAAACAGAGCCATAACTGAAATTCAAATCTATATAATGAGTTTCTTCATACTATTATTGTTTTTTGTTTTATTCATTTATTTGTTTGAAACAGAGTCTCACTGTGTCACCCTCTGTGGAGTGCTGTGCTGTCACAGCTCACAGCAACCTCAAACTCTTGGGCTTAAATAGTTCTCTTGCCTCAGCCTCCCAAGTAGCTGACAGGTGCTCACCACAACGCCCAGCTATCTATATTTGGTTGTAGCTGTCATTGTTGTTTGGCAGGCCCGGGCCAGGCTTGAACCTGCCAGCTCCAGTGTATGTGGCTAGTGCCATAGCTGCTGAGCTACAGGTACTGAGCCACTATTGTTATTTTTTCCACTATACTTGCTACCTGTGGCAATTTGTTCATATCTCTACAAACACTGCCTTGATTCAAATCCTGGCCATGACTTTTCTAACCTTGGGTCATTTAACTTTAAGCCTCCATGTCCTCTTTTGTAAAATAGGACTATTAAGAGTGCTTATTTCACAGGACTGTTGGGAGATCAGACATCAATTTGTAAGCAACACTTAGCAACGTAGCTTCTACAAATAATATTCTCAACAAATAATTTCATTGTGTAAATATATTACATGTATTTAAATTGTATTAAAGTTGGTAATTTGCATGCCTGTTTTATGTAATAGATTTTAAGGGTCTTGATAGCAGGATATATACTTTTGTCATATCTATGTCTGATGTAGATTTTGCTTGGTAAATGCTCTATAACTGTTGAGTTTGACTTGCTTGGCAAGTAGACTTGCTGGACACACTTTGCATGATGGTTTATTTAAACTTTATTTTTATGCTTATTTTGGGATATTTTACAGCCATTTTCATTATCCAGATGGATAGTTAAGTCTGAAGAATGCAGAGTGAAACAAAGGTCAGATATCAGTCATATCTTTAATCTTATGCCATTGGTGAATGGGATTTAGTCATAAAAGTATTAGTTTACAAAATGTTCTAAGATGCAAAAACTTTTACAGCCAATATTAACCATTTTGAAATATTTAGACCAAATCCTATTTTAACTTTTATTTTGACTTATCAGAAATAAACACTTTGTGTTACTTATATTTAACCATTAAATATAATCTTTCTCTTGCCTTTGTTAAACATTTTTGAAACTGACATTACATTCATTATACTCAAAGCTGAAATATTGATGCCTAAGTACATCAAACTGGTTATTTCTTCAAAAGCCTGTCAGAAAGTGTATTTATCATAAAACATAAATAACTCAAAATTTGCATAAATATTTGTTTTTCCCTTAGACATATTTCAATAGGACAATCTTGGGTCAGAATGTGAAATGGTTTTTAGAAAAACTTAAAAGTGAAATATAGTTCAATGTCCTTGGGATTTCACATTTTAAGTCAGAATCCTGGAGAGTTATCTTCTGCTTTTTGTTAAAATAATGTGAACTTTTGGAGAAGGGGATATCTTTTAGGAAAGGACATTTCAATGCTGAGAGCATAAACTTGGACTCAAACCCATTAAAATAAAATTAAATTTATTTGGCAAGAAAAAATATTTCAAGTAAGTAAACAAACAACATGTTATTTTACCACATTCTTTACAACCAACAGAGGCTTTTGATTATAGCTATTTGATAATTAGCCACAGGATTTTTCCTGATGATGTATTTTGTACATAGCTAGTAGCAAAATAAGGGATTCTTTATAGAACGCCATAGGAGGTAGTAGACGGTTCTATGATCAGGACAACCAGAATATTGTCCTGGTGTATCCCTAAATTAAAGAGTTGGTGATGGGGACGCCTTGCAATCAAATTATTCCATGATTAGGACAATATTTTGAAAACAATAATTTGATGCTTTGCATTCTTCTGTCCCACAAAACATCCTCCTTGGAAGCCATAATGGCATATGATCAGGTAAGCAGCAAGGATAGATGTTCTCAAGGGAAGGAGATGTCAGAACATTGATCAAAGACCAAGGAAACCAGACTAGCACCACAGAGGCAGAGAACATCTCTGGGCAGCACAGGCCCCACTGTGACCCCTAACTAGGGGGGTCCACAGAGACCCCTAACTTCTCTGCTCAAATGAAGTTTTAAGAGGCTTCTAAGACAATTTTTTGTGGGGGAAAAGAAGGGTAGTAGGAAAAAAGAGAACAAAAAAAGAAAGAAAGAAAGAAAGAAAATTTTCTCTTACCATACATTTTGGCTCAATCCTTTAAGTCAACACAACCTCCATACTTAAGGCCATAACATTCCTAAAATGATTTCCATGTTTTCTCTTCAGACATATTTTTTCCCTCTGGAAATCCAACTTGGGTCTTTTTTTATTTTCAATGTTTCTTCTTAACATGATGTATTAATCTAAGTAGGTAGTACATAAACATGTAAGTTCTCAATGTGTTTGTAGAAACATTATGTATTATTAATATATCCCAGTCTGTAAGTATATATGTAAGTTACTATACATAAGTATTGTATTTACAGTAAGTGCTATTTAAATATAGTTTCCTTACCCCATTTTTAAAAATCATTGATTAGCCAATGGAAGATTACTCACTAGCTCATTTTTTTACCCACTAGGTCATTACTTAAAACATAATGATGTTATTCAAGTTTTAGAAAACCATGCAACAAAACAAAAACAAAACAAAAAAACAGGCAATAATATTACATTCCTTTTCTGTCCTAAAGATCCTTTAGATAATCCCTTGCTAATACACTTTTAAAAATCAATAATTTGAGGGAAGTTATAGTCTTCAAAGTTTTATGCACTGAAACTCAGCCACAGATACATTGTAACAAATGGCTTTTTTCTTTTCATTCTTTCATTTTTTTTTTATATATATATATTTATAACAGAGTCTCACTAAGTTGCCCTTGGTAGAGTGCCGTGCCATCATACATATTAGTGCCTAGATTTTGTCTCACTGAGGCTGACAGGTTTGAACTCGGCCAGAGACAACTGCAACAAAAAAATAGCCAAGCATTGTGGTAGGCGCCTGTAGTCCCAGCTACTGGGAGGCTGAGACAAGAGAATCATAGTAAATGTAGCATTATTAAGTTTCATTTCTAGAAATACAAATTGTACCTCTAGATCATGTTATTTATGTTTCTGTTTGTGTCTTGTAACATGCATTCTTCAGGGATAAAGTTGTTAGCTATTTTATGTTTACCATTGGGCATAGTGCCTGGGATATAGAAGGAGATCAGTAAATAAATATGAAATAAGGGCAGCGCCTGTGGCTCAGTGAGTAGGGCACCGGCCCCATATACGAAGGGTAGTGAGTTCAAACCCAGCCCCAGCCAAACTGCAACAAAAAATAGCTGGGTATTGTGGTGGGTGCCTATGGTCTCAACTACTCAGGAGGCTGAGGCAGGAGAATCGCCTAAGCCCAGGAGGTGGAGGTTGCTGTGAGCTGTGACTCCACAGCACTCTACTGAGGGTGATAAAGTGAGCCTGTCTCAAAAATAAATAAGTAAATAAATATTAAATAAATAAATTAAAAGTATAAGTGAATTACTTGTATAGAGTGTACTCTAACTGTAGTGATTTCTGTCCTGGATTTTATTTAGCTACTAATATATGAACAATGTTTGACTACTATCAAAAGTAGGACTAATGATTGAAATTTCAAATGCATTTTATAGATTCTTGGAACATATTAACATAGCTAGCTACATATTGTCTATTGAACATGAGGGGGAAATTGGTATTTAGATGGGGAAGGATATTCAGCTAAACTTCTAAATCAATTTTAATTTTAAATAAGAAAAGGTTGAAATACAGAATTTCAGAATAAAAAAGATTATGGTTTCCAATTAAATAAAATTAATTCCCAAACAAATGCTTCCTATTTTTGTCATGCATAGTTCTATGTGCAGACATTACTTTGGAGACTGTCTTCTCTGACCATATTCTTAATTACTGTTTATATTTTTCCTTCTATCCTTTGTTGTGTATTATCTTAAAGGTTGGTGCATTTCTTAAGTGATTGTACATTTTCAATGACTGGACTGTAAACAATTTAATTATCCCCTTAATGTGCTTGTCTAAAAAAAGGTACCTTTTAACTTTAAATGTGGTTTTAAATTAAGGCAGAGGAAGCAAAGTTTGAAGTGAATATCTTTTATGAAGTTAATTTTAGTTTGGCAGCTTGCGGCTATTATCTCATTACAGAGGGTTGCCTAAAAGAGACATTCATTAGTATGTGACATAATAGGGGGCATTCTTCACGTTCAGTGAAAGAAATCTTACAAGTAAATATTTCTATCCACTCAGTTTTGACTTCACTGAATTAGCGCATTTTAACTACAAAAGAAGAGTTTCCTTCCGAGTAAATTAAGTATCCTACCAAAGCTTCACTTGAGTACAAATTTCAAAGTTGAAACAAATGGAGCACGAATAGGTTGTTTATATATTTGGAATTCTGTGGGGTTTTGAAGACATACAGCGTATCATGTTAAAAAACATATTTTCATCTTTATTGTATCTTGATGGGGCACATCTTAGTGAAGTAGATGAAAATGATAATATTTTAAACTTCTATTGCTTTTATAGAAGATACTAATCCATATTTAAAAGTTCAGATCCTCCCAGGAAATCAGAATAGATTACATTTTTCTTATTCTTTCCAGTAAGGACAACTAAAAACCTTGGACATTATATATAAAACACACATAGGAAGACTTTAAAAGTTATGGCACCACCTAGGGATGTCATGACCCAAAGAATGATACCAGATTTCCAGGTTGTTGCTTTTTTTTTTTTGACACATGTATTTTAGACGTAAGAAATTAAGAAGCCAATTCCAATAGGTTGTATACTTTGCGACTCCATCCAGAATATTCCTGAAAGGACGTATGCGTAGGAATGGAGAGCAGATGGCTGGTTGCCAGGGGACTAAGCTGCCCAATCGCAGAAGCACGGTGAAGGGGGCGTGGCTATAAAAGGGCAACAGGAGAGTGATGGTTAATTATTTTGTCAAGTTTCCCAATTAAGGGACATCTAGATAGCTGGTAAAATGTTATTTTTGGGTGTATCTGGAAAGGTCTTTCCAGAAGAGATATTAGCATTTGAGACAGTAGGCCAAGTAAAGCAGACCCACTTCATCAGTGTGGGTGGCCACAGACAATTTGTTGAGGATCTCCATAGAATATAAGGCAGAGGAGGAGTGAATTCTCTTTCTCCTCTTCATCTGAGGACATCTATCCTCTCTTGCCCTTGGATTTTGGACCTCTTGGTTCTCTGGCCTTTGGACTCTGGGACTTACACTACCAGTCCTCTCCATTCTCTGGCCTTTGTCATCAATCTGACTGGCATCACCAGCTATCCTACTCCTACAGCTGGAAGATGGCAGACTGTGGGACTTCTCGACCTCCACAGTAGTATGAACCAGTTTATATAATAAATCTTCTCTTATCCCTCTCTCTCCTTATTTGTCATCTGTTTATCTATCTAGAAAATATTGGTTATATTTTTCTGGAGAAAGTTAAATAATACAAGGTAGGATCTATGTTTTGATGGAAATGTTCTGTATTTGACTATATCAATGTCAATGTCTTGTTTGTGAAATTGCAATGTATTTTTGTAATTTGTTGTTATTGGGCAAAGAGTACAGGGGATCTTTCTGTGCAATTTCTTTATTTATGTGTGACTCTAGATTTATATTAAAATTAAAAACTGTAATTTAAAAACTATGAGACAATCTCATGAATAGGAAGAGATAGGAATATTACTAGCACAAAGAGGAAAAGTTTCCACTTCCACTGAGTCATTTACATGTTTCTCTACTGAATTTTTTAACCCCCTAACAACTTCTTTGGCTATCCCTATATTTGGAATGCATGGGAGGGCAGGCAGATAGGTGGGGGCTTAAAATTAGAGAGACCATATTGCCAAGATCTCTCAAGATTTATGGAATATCTTTTGAATAAGTTCTTAAGGACCATCAAATCTCAAGTTTCAGTTATTTACTCCCCACTCTCTTAACCAGTTTCTTCTGGAAATATTTTGAGCCAGTCTATAAAGAGCACTCAGGGCCAGTCCATCAAAATAAGGATGAAAACCAAGAATTGTATAATGCAAGCAGAGGGAAGTGGAAGAGAAGGTATTGTATTAAAAAAATGTAATCCGTTGGGGAGGTTAGGGTAAAACTGAAAAGGAATTGAAACTCAGCTTTCTCATACATGTCGCAAGAAAGGCACAACTATGGATTACAAGGTCTGACAGTTCGTGAACTTCCACCATGCATTTATGCTGGCAGCATAAACAAACAACTCAGTAAGGTTTCACAACCGTGGTATATCAGTGACTCACAGCTGTGTTTGTGTTTTTCTTTAGTTAGGGTGTTTGATAGTTTTTTATTATTAAAGTAAAAAAAAAAGTGGGATATTTGACATTGTATTTGAGAAACTAATGCACTGATATCTGGTCCAGTGGAAGTGGTTGCAATTCTCAGTGAGTTCGGAGGGTGTTCATCAGACATGTGGGTGCTGATATTACTATTTTGGTTTTTTCCTTTGTTAATCAAGTTATTTGGTGGGTTTTTTAAATTTCAGATTAATATAAGGGTATGGCCGATTAAGTTATATTGTTTGCATTTGTCAGGTGAAGTCCAAGTTGTAGTTGTGCTCCTTACCTAAGAGATGTGTCATCACCCTGCATTGTGCCTTTACGCGAGAGCACACCAAGCTGTGTTTGTGTTAATGTGAGGTGGTGTCTTGCTGAGTGGCATTTATTGTTGTTGTTGTGTGTTTTGTGTGGCATTGCAAGAGTATTGAAGCTTGAATTAGACCAATGAACAAACATTCATAAATTTCTTGTTAAACTTGGCAAGAGTAGAAGTAAAATCAGGCACATGTTAGTCAAAGTTTATGGGGATAATGTCATGAAGAAAATAGCAGTGTACAAATGGATTGGATGCTTTTCTAAGGGAAGACAAAGTGTCACTGATGAAGAGAGGTCAGGGCTGCTAGTAACAAGCAGAACTGAAGAAAACATTGCAAAACTTGATTGAAATTATGTATCAAGGTCATTGACTAACTATGAGAAAAACAGCAAGTAAACATGGACAGAGAAAGAGTTAGACAAAAAATTTTTTTCTTTCATTTGAGACAGAGTCTCACTCTATTGCCCCAGGCTAGAGTGCGGTGACATCAGCTTAACTCACAGCAACCTCAAACTCCTGAGTTCGAGAAATCCTCCTGTCTCACCCTTCTGAATAGCTGTGTCATCCACGATAACATCTGGCTAATTTTTCTGTTTTTAGTAAAGACCGGGTCTAGCTCTTGCTTAGGCTGGTCTCAAACTCCCAGTCTTCCCACCCTGGCCTCCAAGAATGCTAGGATTCCCAGCATAACCACCTTGCCCAGCCAGGAAAATCTTAACTGAAAATCTTGGCCAACAACTCATGGCTTTTCCATCCCAACATTGCACCAGATCATAAGGCGCTGTGTGCGAGGGAGCTTGAGCCAGTGAACAAATAACTGTA
Source organism: Arctocebus calabarensis (assembly GCA_963573935.1). NCBI lineage: Eukaryota > Metazoa > Chordata > Mammalia > Primates > Lorisidae > Arctocebus > Arctocebus calabarensis. The sequence goes on along the minus strand of CAUYON010002668.1, from coordinate 6,510 downwards.
TTGGAGCATCCTCCCTACTCTCTGGATCGGGCCCGCAATGACTTTTTCTTTACCCAAAGATAAAGGAAATATTGAAAGGAAGACATTCTGATGACATCCAGGATGTCCAGAAATACACTGAGAGCTTTGTTGGCCATTCCAGAAAAAGAGTTCCAGAATTGCTTCCAAGGGTGGACCAGGCAGTGGGGTCAGTACATAGCTTCTCGAGGGGAGTGCCTCCAATGTGACCATAGTGATATTCAGCAATGAGGTGCACAGCACTTTTTTTAGGGTAGGCTTGAGAACTTAGTTGTCAGAACTTGTATGTAAAATTCTAATATGAAATAAAAAATGAATATATTTGATAATCAGGACAGAGAAAGAGAAACTTTATGGTAAGACTAAGGCCTGAGATAAACGTATTTTGTGACTATTAATTATCTTTCACAATAAAATTAACTTTTAACAATAAAATTACCTTTTTACTTACGTGCTTTACAAAAACTGTATATTATAAATCATGTATGTGGTTAACAAAAAAACGAGAAACAGAAAGCAAACCAATACAGAAACAAAATACGGAAAATTTGCTAAAAGAAAGATTTTAGGTGTTCTTCCTATAAAGGTGACCGTGTAAGGAGATGAGGATGTTAACTTGCTTTTCTACAGTAATTATTTCACTGTGAATATATATACATATATGTCTTCAAATATTATGTTCTATTTCTTAAATATATATAATAAAATTTAAAAAGAAAGAAAGAAAAAAGAAAAACCCTCTACAAACCACAAAGCCTTAAGAAAGTGCTAAGGCCTTCCCATTGAGTTCTCTCCCAGGAGATTCTTCTCATTGTTGACAGAGTAAGAAAAACCCAGACGAGTCACACATTCAGGGTATTTGGCTGTTGGTTGTAACCTTGAACCTTGAGCTCACTTCTGCCCATTCCATGCTGACCTTTGCAGTTAGCCCTGTGCCCTCCACACGTCCTCCCGGGGATGGCCAATCCTAGCTCTTTACAGCACAAAGTTTCCTATGAAGTTGGGTTCTCCCCATCACATTCTCTTCTTCTCCTGCATCCTCCCACCCCTACTTTTCAACACTGGGTTCTCTGGAGTCCTCACTGTCTGCACAGATCCCTAGGTTACATTCACTTTCCTAACCTCTGCTCATACGAGTCCCATAGCAGACCTGACCGTGTATATATGTGGCCTATTATCATTGTCCATCCATGTTGATTCTACATTCCTAAATAGATCGTATATGTTGTGAGAGAAGGCTCTATTCATCTATCTAGTGATTGACTTTTGCCCATCAGTGCAGGTTCCACACCAATTTTAACTGGATTCCTGACTCTGCCACTTGCTAGCTATTGCAGTCTTGAAAAAACCGCTTACTTTTTCTGGGTCTCTGTTGCTTCCCCTGCATGGATGTGGAGTGATTACATTACCCATATCAGGGGTTGGTGAGGACTGGATCAGTTTATACATGCCTAATACACAGCAGTATTGAGTACGCTGTGAACAATCAGTGTTACTGTTACATCTCGTCTCTCCATTAGTCACCATTGTGTGGGAGGCTCCTCATCAGACCTTACACAATTAAAAGAATAACCTCCAGAGATGGAGTCTGCTCAGCAAAACACATATCCTTTCCTTTCTGGGTCTTTAGCTGAACCCTATTCCCCAATTCCTTCTGCAACTGAATGTTGGTCAATGAAATTCGAAGGGGGGGGTGACATGTGCCATTTCAGGCCAGCCTCATTAGAAACCTCCCGTGCGTCTTCCTACCCACTCCCAGCCAGCTGGAGTGAAGATGATACTGAGCTCAGAAGCCAGATGTTGAAGACGGCAGAGTCTCTGCCCACCTGGATGCCACACCATACTGTTTACCTGGCTAGTTGTGTCAGCTTGCAAGAAATAAACAGACTGCGTTTTTCTCTTATGCAGGCATGTGGTTGTTTCTCTGTTAGTTTCATAGTAGTGTTGCGTACATTGGATACTTTTCTTTCCATTCTTGCCACACTTTACTAAGGAGAATGTGCAAAGTAAGGTATGTAGCACATCCCCTGAGTGAAGGGCTAAATTACAACGTGCACTTTACTTAATAAACGCAAACGATGTCACCTAATCATTTTGTACCCTCATATTAATCTGAAATTTAAAAAAATAAAGCTGAAGACAGACTTAAAGTAAATGCTTAATAAATTGTTTTTGAGTGTTTAAAAAACTGAAATTGCATAACCACAACGCGTGTCTCGTGTCTGTTTGTCACAGCAGTTCTTAAAACCCAGCCGTTACTAACAGTGGGAACAGTAAACATTGAGACTTGAGAAGCGGCAGCTTGACACAAGTCAGCACCTCTATCTTGAACTATTTCTCCATTTGTCTCCTAATTTGGGCCACCTATACAGAATTTGGTCTGTCCACAGCGTCTCTATATCCATGGTAAATCTCTCCTACTTAGTGATCTCATGAATTCTAGCCGTATCTTAGTTTTTAACTCTATTTAATATGATCACATTTCTTTTTTGAGTTTATCCCAGTACTCCAAAGCAAAAGTTGCATTTGCAGCCCAGCCTCTATTTAAGTGAGACCATCTCCGACACCAAACACTACCTCCACATTTGTTTAGCGTTATTCAAATAACTTGACGAAAACAGAAACACGTGTGTGCGCCTGCACACGTGCATTTATTTGTGTGTTTGGGACTTTCCTAAGTGACCTAGCACACAAGGCTGACTGAACTCAATAAAATGGGAGTTCACAGACTAATTGAACAAGGTCTACCCTATCTTCCCACATCTGCCAGAGCAGAAGTAGAGTGCTCTTTCAGATAACAGAGGAGGATCATAGGCCAGAAAAGGCAGGTGTTCCTGAGTGAGCACCAGTCTGCCTTCTTGGAAGCAACCTTATCTCCTTATTTGTGTCTCTTGGTTCTGCTTTGTTCATTCAACAAACGTGGTTTTACCTGAGGTGATGGGAGTGTAAAGATGCATCAGTATCCATGACATTCTCAGGAGAGTCGCTGATGTATCTGCCCCTTTTGTGATTTCACTGAAGAAGTTCTTCAAACCCCACTTTATGGAGCATTCGTGTATGGGATTGGGACTTTGGAATAAGAGAAAAATGTAGGATCAGACTTGAGCATCATTTGCAGTTAGTAAAATTGAGTTCCAATGTGGAGGAGAAAAAAAAAGAACAACCTTTTAGTTAGGGTCACAAGTGGAACTTTTTTTTAAGAGACGGAAATTTGGGATCCTGCCCAGCTCCATTGTGGTTTGGGAACGGAACTCCCTGTCCCTAGGAAGTGGAGGACATGAGCTGTTTCTTTCTGTTAGGCACCTGGGTTGAACGGAAGTGGCCCTAGGATTGCTGCTAGTCATGACTCAGCCCAGCCTGGAAAGGGGTGAATCGTGCATGTCATTTCACATTCCTGCAGTGGGGTCAATATGACAGCATGTTGGTCCCTAGAGCCTTTTTCATTGCTGGTGATTTATGGAGGATGATCCAGCACCAGCAGCCAAAAAAAGTAAAGATTGAGCAACTGTCCCCTTCACTGCCTCCCTCCACTTCCCTTCAGAGCAGCCCCACCCATGTCCCAGCAGATGTTAGTGTGTGTGGGAAGACCCTGAAGATGGCTGTGCCAGGGCAATTTTGTAAGTTCATGAGTTTCTCTCTTTCCCACCCCTTCCTCTGTCTGGTCACTGACGGCGCTGGGGAGAAAGAGACATGAGTTGATGGTAAGAGCAAAAAAAGAAACGAGTCATGAGTTTGCTCGTTTTGATGGGTTACTGCCACAGCACACATAGTTCTCCATTAGGTCAGTCATTTCAGTATGACACAGCAATTTTTCATCACTTAAAAGCAGTCTTCAAATTTTTAATAACACTTTAAATTGCTAATCATAAAGTTAAAGCTCGAGTTTTCCCAATCTAGCAAATATGTTAGTATTAGGTGTATTGCAATTCTTTTAGAAATTCAGGCTTTTGCTAATGAGGGCTTAGGATACAAATCTACCTATCCATCTATCTATGTAGCAATCTATCTATCAATCTATCTCCATTTGGAAATTCATCAAATGCTGTAACTATAACATGCTGCTATATTCTAGTACAATCTTTATTTAGCTCAAAACATTGGTAGTTATAGAAATAACAGTTATTCTAGGAGTGGCCAAATCATCTAGGTCAACTATAATTGGAGAAAGATAAGGTGGCGATCTCAGTAAGAACATGGATTTCTTCTCAAATAATTCTTTGATCTTCCTTAATTTTGTCCAAAGGAAATAAACCAATACCATAAAATATGATATATGACTATGACCATCTCAACAGTGTTTATAATAGGACACATTGGAAAATAATCTCAGTACCCTGTAGAGTGGTTAAAAGAATTATATTAGAGCCATAAAATGGGATGCTTGGTTCAATTCAAAATAACATTTATTGACATGAAATCTTATTTTCAAACCACTTTAAAGGAATAAAATAGTAGCAAAGCATAACTATATATTAATGTGGGAAAATGTTAAGTTTATTAAAATATAATTATGCATATTAAAAGTTTCCTCCATATTGTCATATAAAATACTCTATCAGTGTTACTAGTGATTGTCACTTCATGGTAGAATTAATGGATTTTTTTTAATCTTTCTTATATTTCAGAGTAAAAGGGAAGAATAAAGCTGTAGCCCATAAGTTCTCCCCTTCAGTAGGAAAGAAAGTGAATCAAATACCATATAAATAAATAAAAGTAATTTAAACTTTATCCAACAACCAAATCAGAAAAGAACAGCACCTATATGTCATCAAGTTCAAAATGGGGGTGGGGTGGAGGCAAAACCACAGTCTGACATGGAGCTGAGTATAATGCTTCTATCGTTACTCTTACATTCTAGCAGCAGAATTGGAGTGAACAGGTGAATCAACAAAGTGTTGGTTCTCATCAAGATTTGCACCCACCACCCCCAGGTTGGAAAGCAGAAAGCAAGCTGAAATTGTGAGGATCAGAAAGTTATTTCACGGAAGTGTAAAGGTCAGGTACCATAGAAAAAAGCCCAGAACAACAGAGAAATAGAAATGGACAAACAGACATCTGGAGAGAGCTGACATTTTCCAGGACTTACTGGTGAATATTGGAAAAAATTCAAAGCCCCCAGTGGATTCCATTTTAGAACTAAAATTATTTCCTAAATAGGTGAAAAGATACAGAACACTTAAGAAAATCCCGGCAGTGAGAGCAGAGCTGGTGAGCTCCTATAAGGGATGCATGTAGACCTTGCCAAGCTTGTCCTCACCACCACCTTCCTCCTACACCACTCACCCAGCCTTTAGGGTATAAAAAAGCAGATGAACAGCAACTCTCAGCCTTCAAGGTGGCCAGTTTGGCTGAAAATAGAACTAGATTTGGATAGAATTACTCAGCTCAACCAGAAAGAACATGTAAAGTCTTGCCATGGCAATTGTCAAAACATTCCACAGTAAATGGATTAATAAATAAATAATCTCATAGGACTGTTCTATAAGAAAATATACTCCAAAGATCAAATGAAATTTTCTCTAAAATTTAGCTCATAATGAAAACATTTAGTAAAACTATAAGCTGAATAATACATGAAGTCACTGGTGAATTGATGAGGCAAGTAATGTTACTATGGAAATGATATATGAAAAGTAACACCAAGGGACAGAATAGATGGTTGACAATCAACTTGCTTTTCCAGAAAGGCATGAGATAATCAGAGAGATTGCTAAAGAAAAAAGGGAATGAAAAGTTAGGAAGAGAATGATGACATTTGAAGTCAAAGATAATCCAAATTAAGAAAATCAGTCTAGAAAATAGATAATTCGGGGAGGAGCCAAGATGGCGGTCTGTAGCCAGCTTTCTGCAGACTCTCCTGTCCAGAAGGAGAGTTAAAGGACAGAAATTTGGCGAGAAAGCCAACGGTTTGGAGCTGAGACAAGAGACAAGGTCGAGGAACACACATCAACACTGCTGGAGCGACCTGCGACCCCAAGGATACAAATAAAAGGTACAGAACACATCACCAAGCAGACGGGAGTCCCCTCCCCCAAGAGAACAGCTCGCAGTATATGCCATACCTCCATACAAACAAGCGAGCAGAGTTCAGAGGTCCTCCCACTCTACCCTACGGGAAAGACCCTCTAAAAACCAGACCTCATTCCCCTGTGCCACGGAACTCTCCTGCCAGGCATAAAGCTGTATAAAACTGTATATATTCTCTACCTGCAAGTTGGAGCTCCCGGCACTCCCCTCCACTCTCACCCTGAGGTTTGGAGGTCTCTCCCCCACGGAGTCCAGATTCTTGAGCACTTTCTCCAGGGGTGTGGACAGGGCGTGGGTTGCTGCTGGTCGGTGCCGTTCTCCCGGCTTGGGAGTGGTGAGAATAAGCCGAAAAGTGGCTGGCCGGCTGGCTTTGCTGAATTTCGGCCACACCTGGCCCTCAGGGGATGACAGCGGAGACAAAGGGCTGAAGCTCGCAGAATAAGTCAGGACTATTAGCAGCCCAGC